>CAJUYD010000095.1:0-33301 GCA_910591665.1 Ectemnius continuus
GAAAACATTCAGTTTTGTCAGTATCAGCCCTAGAGGTGCGCAGAACAAGAGTATTCGATTACAAGCCCCATTAACATGGCATTAATGCATACTATGTGTAAATAACAAAGTAAATTACGCTTTATACCTCATTTTGCGAAGAAAACATTCGGTTTTGTCAGAATCACCACTAGAGATGCGCAGAACCAGAGCATTCGATTACCAGCGCCATTGGCATGCTATAAATGCATATTATGTGTAAATAACATAGTAAATTACGCTTTCTACCTCATTTTGCGAAGAAAACATTCAGTTTTGTCAGTATCAACCCTAGAGGTGCGCAGAACAAGAGTATTCGATTGCAAGCACCATTAACATGGTATAAATGCATATTATGTGTAAATAACATAGTAAATTACGCTTTCTACCTCATTTTGCGAAGAAAACATTCAGTTTTGTCAGTATCAGCCCTAGAGGTGCGCAGAACAAGAGTATTCGATTACAAGCCCCATTAACATGGTATTAATGCATATTATGTGTAAATAACATAGTAAATTACGCTTTCTACCTCATTTTGCGAAGAAAACATTCAGTTTTGTCAGTATCAACCCTAGAGGTGCGCAGAACAAGAGTATTCGATTGCAAGCACCATTAACATGGTATAAATGCATATTATGTGTAAATAACATAGTAAATTGCGCTTTCTACCTCATTTTGCGAAGAAAACATTCAGTTTTGTCAGAATCACCATTAGAGATGCGCAGAACCAGAGTATTCGATTACCAGCGCCATTGGCATGCTATAAATGCATATTATGTGTAAATAACATAGTAAATTACGCTTTCTACCTCATTTTGCGAAGACAACATTCAGTTTTGTCAGAATCACCACTAGAGATGCGCAGAACAAGAGTATTCGATTACAAGCCCCATTAACATCGTATTAATGCATATTATGTGTAAATAACATAGTAAATTACGCTTTCTACCTCATTTTGCGAAGAAAACATTCAGTTTTGTCAGAATCACCACTAGAGATGCGCAGAACCAGAGTATTCGATTACCAGCGCCATTGGCATGCTATAAATGCATATTATGTGTAAGTAACATAGTAAATTACGCTTTCTACCTCATTTTGCGAAGAAAACATTCAGTTGTGTCAGTATCAGCCCTAGAGGTGCGCAGAACAAGAGTATTCGATTACAAGCCCCATTAACATGGTATTAATGCATATTATGTGTAAATAACATAGTAAATTACGCTTTCTACCTCATTTTGCGAAGAAAACATTCAGTTTTGTCAGTATCAGCCCTAGAGGTGCGCAGAACAAGAGTATTCGATTACAAGCCCCATTAACATGGTATTAATGCATACTATGTGTAAATAACAAAGTAAATTACGTTTTATACCTCATTTTGCGAAGAAAACATTCGGTTTTGTCAGAATCACCACTAGAGATGCGCAGAACCAGAGCATTCGATTACCAGCGCCATTGGCATGCTATAAATGCATATTATGTGTAAATAACATAGTAAATTACGCTTTCTACCTCATTTTGCGAAGAAAGCATTCAGTTTTGTCAGTATCAGCCCTAGAGGTGCGCAGAACAAGAGTATTCGATTACAAGCCCCATAACATGGTATTAATGCATATTGTGTGTAAATAACATAGTAAATTACGCTTTCTACCTCATTTTGCGAAGAAAACATTCAGTTTTGTCAGAATCACCACTAGAGATGCGCAGAACCAGAGTATTCGATTACCAGCGCCATTGGCATGCTATAAATGCATATTATGTGTAAATAACATAGTAAATTACGCTTTCTACGTCATTTTGCGAAGAAAACATTCAGTTTTGTCAGTATCAGCCCTAGAGGTGCGCAGAACAAGAGTATTCGATTACAAGCCCCATTAACATGGTATTAATGCATACTATGTGTAAATAACAAAGTAAATTACGCTTTCTACCTCATTTTGCGAAGAAAACATTCAGTTTTGTCAGAATCACCACTAGAGATGCGCAGAACAAGAGTATTCGATTACAAGTCCCATTAACATGGTATTAATGCATATTAAGTGTAAATAACATAGTAAATTACGCTTTCTACCTCATTTTGCGAAGAAAACATTCGGTTTTGTCAGAATCACCACTAGAGATGCGCAGAACAAGAGTATTCGATTACCAGCGCCATTGGCATGCTATAAATGCATATAGTGCGCAAATAATGTAGTAAATTACGCTTTCTACCTCATTTTGCGAAGAAAACATTCGGTTTTGTCAGAATCACCACTAGAGATGCGCAGAACAAGAGTATTCGATTGCAAGCACCATTAACATGGTATAAATGCATATTATGTGTAAATAACATAGTAAATTACGCTTTCTACCTCATTTTGCGAAGAAAACATTCAGTTTTGTCAGAATCACCACTAGAGATGCGCAGAACCAGAGCATTCGATTACAAGTCCCATTAACATGGTATTAAAGCATATTATGTGTAAATAACATAGTAAATTACGCTTTCTACGTCATTTTGCGAAGAAAACATTCAGTTTTGTCAGTATCAGCCCTAGAGGTGCGCAGAACAAGAGTATTCGATTACCAGCCCCATTAACATGGTATAAATGCATATTATGTGTAAATAATTTAGTAAATTACGCTTTCTACCTCATTTTGCGAAGAAAACATTCAGTTTTGTCAGAATCACCACTAGAGATGCGCAGAACAAGAGTATTCGATTACAAGTCCCATTAACATGGTATTAATGCATATTAAGTGTAAATAACATAGTAAATTACGCTTTCTACCTCATTTTGCGAAGAAAACATTCAGTTTTGTCAGTATCAGCCCTAGAGGTGCGCAGAACAAGAGGATTCGATTACAAGCCCCATTAACATGGTATAAATGCATATTATGTGTAAATAATTTAGTAAATTACGCTTTCTACGTCATTTTGCGAAGAAAACATTCAGTTTTGTCAGAATCACCACTAGAGATGCGCAGAACCAGAGCATTCGATTACAAGTCCCATTAACATGGTATTAAAGCATATTATGTGTAAATAACATAGTAAATTACGCTTTCTACGTCATTTTGCGAAGAAAACATTCAGTTTTGTCAGTATCAGCCCTAGAGGTGCGCAGAACAAGAGTATTCGATTACCAGCCCCATTAACATGGTATAAATGCATATTATGTGTAAATAATTTAGTAAATTACGCTTTCTACCTCATTTTGCGAAGAAAACATTCAGTTTTGTCAGAATCACCACTAGAGATGCGCAGAACAAGAGTATTCGATTACAAGTCCCATTAACATGGTATTAATGCATATTAAGTGTAAATAACATAGTAAATTACGCTTTCTACCTCATTTTGCGAAGAAAACATTCGGTTTTGTCAGAATCACCACTAGAGATGCGCAGAACAAGAGTATTCGATTACCAGCGCCATTGGCATGCTATAAATGCATATAGTGCGCAAATAATGTAGTAAATTACGCTTTCTACCTCATTTTGCGAAGAAAACATTCGGTTTTGTCAGAATCACCACTAGAGATGCGCAGAACAAGAGTATTCGATTGCAAGCACCATTAACATGGTATAAATGCATATTATGTGTAAATAACATAGTAAATTACGCTTTCTACCTCATTTTGCGAAGAAAACATTCGGTTTTGTCAGAATCACCACTAGAGATGCGCAGAACCAGAGTATTCGATTACCAGCGCCATTGGCATGCTATAAATGCATATTATGTGTAAATAACATAGTAAATTACGCTTTCTACGTCATTTTGCGAAGAAAACATTCAGTTCTGTCAGTATCAGCCCTAGAGGTGCGCAGAACAAGAGTATTCGATTACAAGCCCCATTAACATGGTATTAATGCATACTATGTGTAAATAACAAAGTAAATTACGCTTTCTACGTCATTTTGCGAAGAAAACATTCAGTTTTGTCAGAATCACCACTAGAGATGCGCAGAACAAGAGTATTCGATTACGAGCCCCATTAACATGGTATTAATGCATATTATGTGTAAATAGCGTAGTAAATTACGCTTTCTACCTCATTTTGCGAAGAAAACATTCAGTTTTGTCAGAATCACCACCAGAGATGCGCAGAACAAGAGTATTCGATTACAAGTCCCATTAACATGGTATTAATGCATATTAAGTGTAAATAACATAGTAAATTACGCTTTCTACCTCATTTTGCGAAGAAAACATTCGGTTTTGTCAGAATCACCACTAGAGATGCGCAGAACAAGAGTATTCGATTACCAGCGCCATTGGCATGCTATAAATGCATATAGTGCGCAAATAATGTAGTAAATTACGCTTTCTACCTCATTTTGCGAAGAAAACATTCGGTTTTGTCAGAATCACCACTAGAGATGCGCAGAACAAGAGTATTCGATTGCAAGCACCATTAACATGGTATAAATGCATATTATGTGTAAATAACATAGTAAATTACGCTTTCTACCTCATTTTGCGAAGAAAACATTCGGTTTTGTCAGAATCACCACTAGAGATGCGCAGAACCAGAGTATTCGATTACCAGCGCCATTGGCATGCTATAAATGCATATTATGTGTAAATAACATAGTAAATTACGCTTTCTACGTCATTTTGCGAAGAAAACATTCAGTTCTGTCAGTATCAGCCCTAGAGGTGCGCAGAACAAGAGTATTCGATTACAAGCCCCATTAACATGGTATTAATGCATACTATGTGTAAATAACAAAGTAAATTACGCTTTCTACGTCATTTTGCGAAGAAAACATTCAGTTTTGTCAGAATCACCACTAGAGATGCGCAGAACAAGAGTATTCGATTACGAGCCCCATTAACATGGTATTAATGCATATTATGTGTAAATAGCGTAGTAAATTACGCTTTCTACCTCATTTTGCGAAGAAAACATTCAGTTTTGTCAGAATCACCACCAGAGATGCGCAGAACAAGAGTATTCGATTACAAGTCCCATTAACATGGTATTAATGCATATTAAGTGTAAATAACATAGTAAATTACGCTTTCTACCTCATTTTGCGAAGAAAACATTCGGTTTTGTCAGAATCACCACTAGAGATGCGCAGAACAAGAGTATTCGATTACCAGCGCCATTGGCATGCTATAAATGCATATAGTGCGCAAATAATGTAGTAAATTACGCTTTCTACCTCATTTTGCGAAGAAAACATTCGGTTTTGTCAGAATCACCACTAGAGATGCGCAGAACAAGAGTATTCGATTGCAAGCACCATTAACATGGTATAAATGCATATTATGTGTAAATAACATAGTAAATTACGCTTTCTACCTCATTTTGCGAAGAAAACATTCAGTTTTGTCAGTATCAGCCCTAGAGGTGCGCAGAACAAGAGTATTCGATTACAAGCCCCATTAACATGGCATTAATGCATACTATGTGTAAATAACAAAGTAAATTACGCTTTATACCTCATTTTGCGAAGAAAACATTCGGTTTTGTCAGAATCACCACTAGAGATGCGCAGAACCAGAGCATTCGATTACCAGCGCCATTGGCATGCTATAAATGCATATTATGTGTAAATAACATAGTAAATTACGCTTTCTACCTCATTTTGCGAAGAAAACATTCAGTTTTGTCAGTATCAACCCTAGAGGTGCGCAGAACAAGAGTATTCGATTGCAAGCACCATTAACATGGTATAAATGCATATTATGTGTAAATAACATAGTAAATTACGCTTTCTACCTCATTTTGCGAAGAAAACATTCAGTTTTGTCAGTATCAGCCCTAGAGGTGCGCAGAACAAGAGTATTCGATTACAAGCCCCATTAACATGGTATTAATGCATATTATGTGTAAATAACATAGTAAATTACGCTTTCTACCTCATTTTGCGAAGAAAACATTCAGTTTTGTCAGTATCAACCCTAGAGGTGCGCAGAACAAGAGTATTCGATTGCAAGCCCCATTAACATGGTATTAATGCATATTATGTGTAAATAACATAGTAAATTACGCTTTCTACCTCATTTTGCGAAGAAAGCATTCAGTTTTGTCAGTATCAGCCCTAGAGGTGCGCAGAACAAGAGTATTCGATTACAAGCCCCATAACATGGTATTAATGCATATTGTGTGTAAATAACATAGTAAATTACGCTTTCTACCTCATTTTGCGAAGAAAACATTCAGTTTTGTCAGAATCACCACTAGAGATGCGCAGAACCAGAGTATTCGATTACCAGCGCCATTGGCATGCTATAAATGCATATTATGTGTAAATAACATAGTAAATTACGCTTTCTACGTCATTTTGCGAAGAAAACATTCAGTTTTGTCAGTATCAGCCCTAGAGGTGCGCAGAACAAGAGTATTCGATTACAAGCCCCATTAACATGGTATTAATGCATACTATGTGTAAATAACAAAGTAAATTACGCTTTCTACCTCATTTTGCGAAGAAAACATTCAGTTTTGTCAGAATCACCACTAGAGATGCGCAGAACAAGAGTATTCGATTACAAGTCCCATTAACATGGTATTAATGCATATTAAGTGTAAATAACATAGTAAATTACGCTTTCTACCTCATTTTGCGAAGAAAACATTCGGTTTTGTCAGAATCACCACTAGAGATGCGCAGAACAAGAGTATTCGATTACCAGCGCCATTGGCATGCTATAAATGCATATAGTGCGCAAATAATGTAGTAAATTACGCTTTCTACCTCATTTTGCGAAGAAAACATTCGGTTTTGTCAGAATCACCACTAGAGATGCGCAGAACAAGAGTATTCGATTGCAAGCACCATTAACATGGTATAAATGCATATTATGTGTAAATAACATAGTAAATTACGCTTTCTACCTCATTTTGCGAAGAAAACATTCAGTTTTGTCAGAATCACCACTAGAGATGCGCAGAACCAGAGCATTCGATTACAAGTCCCATTAACATGGTATTAAAGCATATTATGTGTAAATAACATAGTAAATTACGCTTTCTACGTCATTTTGCGAAGAAAACATTCAGTTTTGTCAGTATCAGCCCTAGAGGTGCGCAGAACAAGAGTATTCGATTACCAGCCCCATTAACATGGTATAAATGCATATTATGTGTAAATAATTTAGTAAATTACGCTTTCTACCTCATTTTGCGAAGAAAACATTCAGTTTTGTCAGAATCACCACTAGAGATGCGCAGAACAAGAGTATTCGATTACAAGTCCCATTAACATGGTATTAATGCATATTAAGTGTAAATAACATAGTAAATTACGCTTTCTACCTCATTTTGCGAAGAAAACATTCGGTTTTGTCAGAATCACCACTAGAGATGCGCAGAACAAGAGTATTCGATTACCAGCGCCATTGGCATGCTATAAATGCATATAGTGCGCAAATAATGTAGTAATTACGCTTTCTACCTCCATTTTGCGAAGAAAACATTCGGTTTTGTCAGAATCACCACTAGAGATGCGCAGAACAAGACTATTCGATTGCAAGCACCATTAACATGGTATAAATGCATATTATGTGTAAATAACATAGTAAATTACGCTTTCTACCTCATTTTGCGAAGAAAACATTCAGTTTTGTCAGAATCACCACTAGAGATGCGCAGAACAAGAGTATTCGATTACAAGTCCCATTAACATGGTATTAATGCATATTAAGTGTAAATAACATAGTAAATTACGCTTTCTACCTCATTTTGCGAAGAAAACATTCGGTTTTGTCAGAATCACCACTAGAGATGCGCAGAACAAGAGTATTCGATTACCAGCGCCATTGGCATGCTATAAATGCATATAGTGCGCAAATAATGTAGTAAATTACGCTTTCTACCTCATTTTGCGAAGAAAACATTCGGTTTTGTCAGAATCACCACTAGAGATGCGCAGAACAAGAGTATTCGATTGCAAGCACCATTAACATGGTATAAATGCATATTATGTGTAAATAACATAGTAAATTACGCTTTCTACCTCATTTTGCGAAGAAAACATTCAGTTTTGTCAGTATCAGCCTAGAGGTGCGCAGAACAAGAGTATTCGATTACAAGCCCCATTAACATGGTATTAATGCATACTATGTGTAAATAACAAAGTAAATTACGCTTTATACCTCATTTTGCGAAGAAAACATTCGGTTTTGTCAGAATCACCACTAGAGATGCGCAGAACCAGAGTATTCGATTACCAGCGCCATTGGCATGCTATAAATGCATATTATGTGTAAATAACATAGTAAATTACGCTTTCTACCTCATTTTGCGAAGAAAACATTCAGTTTTGTCAGTATCAGCCCTAGAGGTGCGCAGAACAAGAGTATTCGATTACAAGCCCCATTAACATGGTATTAATGCATACTATGTGTAAATAACAAAGTAAATTACGCTTTCTACGTCATTTTGCGAAGAAAACATTCAGTTTTGTCAGAATCACCACTAGAGATGCGCAGAACAAGAGTATTCGATTACCAGCGCCATTGGCATGCTATAAATGCATATTATGTGTAAATAACGTAGTAAATTACGCTTTCTACCTCATTTTGCGAAGAAAAACATTCAGTTTTGTCAGAATCACCGATAGAGATGCGCAGAACCAGAGTATTCGATTACCAGCGCCATTGGCATGCTATAAATGCATATTATGTGTAAATAACATAGTAAATTACGCTTTCTACCTCATTTTGCGAAGAAAACATTCGGTTTTGTCAGAATCACCACTAGAGATGCGCAGAACAAGAGTATTCGATTACGAGCCCCATTAACATGGTATTAATGCATATTATGTGTAAATAGCGTAGTAAATTACGCTTTCTACCTCATTTTGCGAAGAAAACATTCAGTTTTGTCAGAATCACCACCAGAGATGCGCAGAACAAGAGTATTCGATTACAAGTCCCATTAACATGGTATTAATGCATATTAAGTGTAAATAACAAAGTAAATTACGCTTTATACCTCATTTTGCGAAGAAAACATTCGGTTTTGTCAGAATCACCACTAGAGATGCGCAGAACCAGAGTATTCGATTACCAGCGCCATTGGCATGCTATAAATGCATATTATGTGTAAATAACATAGTAAATTACGCTTTCTACCTCATTTTGCGAAGAAAACATTCAGTTTTGTCAGTATCAGCCCTAGAGGTGCGCAGAACAAGAGTATTCGATTACAAGCCCCATTAACATGGTATTAATGCATACTATGTGTAAATAACAAAGTAAATTACGCTTTCTACGTCATTTTGCGAAGAAAACATTCAGTTTTGTCAGAATCACCACTAGAGATGCGCAGAACAAGAGTATTCGATTACCAGCGCCATTGGCATGCTATAAATGCATATAGTGCGCAAATAATGTAGTAAATTACGCTTTCTACCTCATTTTGCGAAGAAAACATTCGGTTTTGTCAGAATCACCACTAGAGATGCGCAGAACCAGAGTATTCGATTACCAGCGCCATTGGCATGCTATAAATGCATATTATGTGTAAATAACATAGTAAATTACGCTTTCTACGTCATTTTGCGAAGAAAACATTCAGTTCTGTCAGTATCAGCCCTAGAGGTGCGCAGAACAAGAGTATTCGATTACAAGCCCCATTAACATGGTATTAATGCATACTATGTGTAAATAACAAAGTAAATTACGCTTTCTACGTCATTTTGCGAAGAAAACATTCAGTTTTGTCAGAATCACCAGTAGAGATGCGCAGAACAAGAGTATTCGATTACCAGCGCCATTGGCATGCTATAAATGCATATTGTGCGCAAATAATGTAGTAAATTACGCTTTCTACCTCATTTTGCGAAGAAAACATTCGGTTTTGTCAGAATCACCACTAGAGATGCGCAGAACCAGAGTATTCGATTACCAGCGCCATTGGCATGCTATAAATGCATATTATGTGTAAATAACGTAGTAAATTACGCTTTCTACCTCATTTTGCGAAGAAAACATTCAGTTTTGTCAGAATCACCGATAGAGATGCGCAGAACCAGAGTATTCGATTACCAGCGCCATTGGCATGCTATAAATGCATATTATGTGTAAATAACATAGTAAATTACGCTTTCTACCTCATTTTGCGAAGAAAACATTCGGTTTTGTCAGAATCACCACTAGAGATGCGCAGAACAAGAGTATTCGATTACGAGCCCCATTAACATGGTATTAATGCATATTATGTGTAAATAGCGTAGTAAATTACGCTTTCTACCTCATTTTGCGAAGAAAACATTCAGTTTTGTCAGAATCACCACCAGAGATGCGCAGAACAAGAGTATTCGATTACAAGTCCCATTAACATGGTATTAATGCATATTAAGTGTAAATAACATAGTAAATTACGCTTTCTACCTCATTTTGCGAAGAAAACATTCGGTTTTGTCAGAATCACCACTAGAGATGCGCAGAACAAGAGTATTCGATTACCAGCGCCATTGGCATGCTATAAATGCATATAGTGCGCAAATAATGTAGTAAATTACGCTTTCTACCTCATTTTGCGAAGAAAACATTCGGTTTTGTCAGAATCACCACTAGAGATGCGCAGAACAAGAGTATTCGATTGCAAGCACCATTAACATGGTATAAATGCATATTATGTGTAAATAACATAGTAAATTACGCTTTCTACCTCATTTTGCGAAGAAAACATTCAGTTTTGTCAGAATCACCATTAGAGATGCGCAGAACCAGAGTATTCGATTACCAGCGCCATTGGCATGCTATAAATGCATATTATGTGTAAGTAACATAGTAAATTACGCTTTCTACCTCATTTTGCGAAGAAAACATTCAGTTGTGTCAGTATCAGCCCTAGAGGTGCGCAGAACAAGAGTATTCGATTACAAGCCCCATTAACATGGTATTAATGCATATTATGTGTAAATAACATAGTAAATTACGCTTTCTACCTCATTTTGCGAAGAAAACATTCAGTTTTGTCAGTATCAGCCCTAGAGGTGCGCAGAACAAGAGTATTCGATTACAAGCCCCATTAACATGGTATTAATGCATACTATGTGTAAATAACAAAGTAAATTACGTTTTATACCTCATTTTGCGAAGAAAACATTCGGTTTTGTCAGAATCACCACTAGAGATGCGCAGAACCAGAGCATTCGATTACCAGCGCCATTGGCATGCTATAAATGCATATTATGTGTAAATAACATAGTAAATTACGCTTCCTACCTCATTTTGCGAAGAAAGCATTCAGTTTTGTCAGTATCAGCCCTAGAGGTGCGCAGAACAAGAGTATTCGATTACAAGCCCCATAACATGGTATTAATGCATATTGTGTGTAAATAACATAGTAAATTACGCTTTCTACCTCATTTTGCGAAGAAAACATTCAGTTTTGTCAGAATCACCACTAGAGATGCGCAGAACCAGAGTATTCGATTACCAGCGCCATTGGCATGCTATAAATGCATATTATGTGTAAATAACATAGTAAATTACGCTTTCTACGTCATTTTGCGAAGAAAACATTCAGTTTTGTCAGTATCAGCCCTAGAGGTCACCAGAACAAGAGTATTCGATTACAAGCCCCATTAACATGGTATTAATGCATACTATGTGTAAATAACAAAGTAAATTACGCTTTCTACGTCATTTTGCGAAGAAAACATTCAGTTTTGTCAGAATCACCAGTAGAGATGCGCAGAACAAGAGTATTCGATTACCAGCGCCATTGGCATGCTATAAATGCATATTGTGCGCAAATAATGTAGTAAATTACGCTTTCTACCTCATTTTGCGAAGAAAACATTCGGTTTTGTCAGAATCACCACTAGAGATGCGCAGAACCAGAGTATTCGATTACCAGCGCCATTGGCATGCTATAAATGCATATTATGTGTAAATAACATAGTAAATTACGCTTTCTACCTCATTTTGCGAAGAAAACATTCGGTTTTGTCAGAATCACCACTAGAGATGCGCAGAACAAGAGTATTCGATTACGAGCCCCATTAACATGGTATTAATGCATATTATGTGTAAATAACGTAGTAAATTACGCTTTCTACCTCATTTTGCGAAGAAAACATTCAGTTTTGTCAGAATCACCACTAGAGATGCGCAGAACAAGAGTATTCGATTACGAGCCCCATTAACATGGTATTAATGCATATTATGTGTAAATAACGTAGTAAATTACGCTTTCTACCTCATTTTGCGAAGAAAACATTCAGTTTTGTCAGAATCACCACTAGAGATGCGCAGAACCAGAGTATTCGATTACCAGCGCCATTGGCATGCTATAAATGCATATTATGTGTAAATAACATAGTAAATTACGCTTTCTACGTCATTTTGCGAAGAAAACATTCAGTTTTGTCAGAATCACCAGTAGAGATGCGCAGAACAAGAGTATTCGATTACCAGCGCCATTGGCATGCTATAAATGCATATTGTGCGCAAATAATGTAGTAAATTACGCTTTCTACCTCATTTTGCGAAGAAAACATTCAGTTTTGTCAGAATCACCACTAGAGATGCGCAGAACCAGAGTATTCGATTACCAGCGCCATTGGCATGCTATAAATGCATATTATGTGTAAATAACATAGTAAATTACGCTTTCTACGTCATTTTGCGAAGAAAACATTCAGTTTTGTCAGAATCACCAGTAGAGATGCGCAGAACAAGAGTATTCGATTACCAGCGCCATTGGCATGCTATAAATGCATATTGTGCGCAAATAATGTAGTAAATTACGCTTTCTACCTCATTTTGCGAAGAAAACATTCAGTTTTGTCAGAATCACCACTAGAGATGCGCAGAACCAGAGTATTCGATTACCAGCGCCATTGGCATGCTATAAATGCATACTATGTGTAAATAACAAAGTAAATTACGCTTTCTACGTCATTTTGCGAAGAAAACATTCAGTTTTGTCAGAATCACCAGTAGAGATGCGCAGAACAAGAGTATTCGATTACCAGCGCCATTGGCATGCTATAAATGCATATTGTGCGCAAATAATGTAGTAAATTACGCTTTCTACCTCATTTTGCGAAGAAAACATTCGGTTTTGTCAGAATCACCACTAGAGATGCGCAGAACAAGAGTATTCGATTACGAGCCCCATTAACATGGTATTAATGCATATTATGTGTAAATAACGTAGTAAATTACGCTTTCTACCTCATTTTGCGAAGAAAACATTCAGTTTTGTCAGAATCACCACCAGAGATGCGCAGAACAAGAGTATTCGATTACAAGTCCCATTAACATGGTATTAATGCATATTAAGTGTAAATAACATAGTAAATTACGCTTTCTACCTCATTTTGCGAAGAAAACATTCGGTTTTGTCAGAATCACCACTAGAGATGCGCAGAACAAGAGTATTCGATTACCAGCGCCATTGGCATGCTATAAATGCATATAGTGCGCAAATAATGTAGTAAATTACGCTTTCTACCTCATTTTGCGAAGAAAACATTCGGTTTTGTCAGAATCACCACTAGAGATGCGCAGAACAAGAGTATTCGATTGCAAGCACCATTAACATGGTATAAATGCATATTATGTGTAAATAACATAGTAAATTACGCTTTCTACCTCATTTTGCGAAGAAAACATTCGGTTTTGTCAGAATCACCACTAGAGATGCGCAGAACAAGAGTATTCGATTACGAGCCCCATTAACATGGTATTAATGCATATTATGTGTAAATAACGTAGTAAATTACGCTTTCTACCTCATTTTGCGAAGAAAACATTCAGTTTTGTCAGAATCACCACCAGAGATGCGCAGAACAAGAGTATTCGATTACAAGTCCCATTAACATGGTATTAATGCATATTAAGTGTAAATAACATAGTAAATTACGCTTTCTACCTCATTTTGCGAAGAAAACATTCGGTTTTGTCAGAATCACCACTAGAGATGCGCAGAACAAGAGTATTCGATTACCAGCGCCATTGGCATGCTATAAATGCATATAGTGCGCAAATAATGTAGTAAATTACGCTTTCTACCTCATTTTGCGAAGAAAACATTCGGTTTTGTCAGAATCACCACTAGAGATGCGCAGAACAAGAGTATTCGATTGCAAGCACCATTAACATGGTATAAATGCATATTATGTGTAAATAACATAGTAAATTACGCTTTCTACCTCATTTTGCGAAGAAAACATTCAGTTTTGTCAGTATCAGCCCTAGAGGTGCGCAGAACAAGAGTATTCGATTACAAGCCCCATTAACATGGTATTAATGCATACTATGTGTAAATAACAAAGTAAATTACGCTTTATACCTCATTTTGCGAAGAAAACATTCGGTTTTGTCAGAATCACCACTAGAGATGCGCAGAACCAGAGCATTCGATTACCAGCGCCATTGGCATGCTATAAATGCATATTATGTGTAAATAACATAGTAAATTACGCTTTCTACCTCATTTTGCGAAGAAAACATTCAGTTTTGTCAGTATCAACCCTAGAGGTGCGCAGAACAAGAGTATTCGATTGCAAGCACCATTAACATGGTATAAATGCATATTATGTGTAAATAACATAGTAAATTACGCTTTCTACCTCATTTTGCGAAGAAAACATTCAGTTTTGTCAGTATCAGCCCTAGAGGTGCGCAGAACAAGAGTATTCGATTACAAGCCCCATTAACATGGTATTAATGCATATTATGTGTAAATAACATAGTAAATTACGCTTTCTACCTCATTTTGCGAAGAAAACATTCAGTTTTGTCAGTATCAACCCTAGAGGTGCGCAGAACAAGAGTATTCGATTGCAAGCACCATTAACATGGTATAAATGCATATTATGTGTAAATAACATAGTAAATTGCGCTTTCTACCTCATTTTGCGAAGAAAACATTCAGTTTTGTCAGAATCACCATTAGAGATGCGCAGAACCAGAGTATTCGATTACCAGCGCCATTGGCATGCTATAAATGCATATTATGTGTAAATAACATAGTAAATTACGCTTTCTACCTCATTTTGCGAAGACAACATTCAGTTTTGTCAGAATCACCACTAGAGATGCGCAGAACAAGAGTATTCGATTACAAGCCCCATTAACATCGTATTAATGCATATTATGTGTAAATAACATAGTAAATTACGCTTTCTACCTCATTTTGCGAAGAAAACATTCAGTTTTGTCAGAATCACCACTAGAGATGCGCAGAACCAGAGCATTCGATTACCAGCGCCATTGGCATGCTATAAATGCATATTATGTGTAAATAACATAGTAAATTACGCTTTCTACCTCATTTTGCGAAGAAAACATTCAGTTTTGTCAGTATCAACCCTAGAGGTGCGCAGAACAAGAGTATTCGATTGCAAGCACCATTAACATGGTATAAATGCATATTATGTGTAAATAACATAGTAAATTACGCTTTCTACCTCATTTTGCGAAGAAAACATTCAGTTTTGTCAGTATCAGCCCTAGAGGTGCGCAGAACAAGAGTATTCGATTACAAGCCCCATTAACATGGTATTAATGCATATTATGTGTAAATAACATAGTAAATTACGCTTTCTACCTCATTTTGCGAAGAAAACATTCAGTTTTGTCAGTATCAACCCTAGAGGTGCGCAGAACAAGAGTATTCGATTGCAAGCACCATTAACATGGTATAAATGCATATTATGTGTAAATAACATAGTAAATTGCGCTTTCTACCTCATTTTGCGAAGAAAACATTCAGTTTTGTCAGAATCACCATTAGAGATGCGCAGAACCAGAGTATTCGATTACCAGCGCCATTGGCATGCTATAAATGCATATTATGTGTAAATAACATAGTAAATTACGCTTTCTACCTCATTTTGCGAAGACAACATTCAGTTTTGTCAGAATCACCACTAGAGATGCGCAGAACAAGAGTATTCGATTACAAGCCCCATTAACATCGTATTAATGCATATTATGTGTAAATAACATAGTAAATTACGCTTTCTACCTCATTTTGCGAAGAAAACATTCAGTTTTGTCAGAATCACCACTAGAGATGCGCAGAACCAGAGTATTCGATTACCAGCGCCATTGGCATGCTATAAATGCATATTATGTGTAAATAACATAGTAAATTACGCTTTCTACCTCATTTTGCGAAGAAAACATTCAGTTGTGTCAGTATCAGCCCTAGAGGTGCGCAGAACAAGAGTATTCGATTACAAGCCCCATTAACATGGTATTAATGCATATTATGTGTAAATAACATAGTAAATTACGCTTTCTACCTCATTTTGCGAAGAAAACATTCAGTTTTGTCAGTATCAGCCCTAGAGGTGCGCAGAACAAGAGTATTCGATTACAAGCCCCATTAACATGGTATTAATGCATACTATGTGTAAATAACAAAGTAAATTACGTTTTATACCTCATTTTGCGAAGAAAACATTCGGTTTTGTCAGAATCACCACTAGAGATGCGCAGAACCAGAGCATTCGATTACCAGCGCCATTGGCATGCTATAAATGCATATTATGTGTAAATAACATAGTAAATTACGCTTTCTACCTCATTTTGCGAAGAAAGCATTCAGTTTTGTCAGTATCAGCCCTAGAGGTGCGCAGAACAAGAGTATTCGATTACAAGCCCCATAACATGGTATTAATGCATATTGTGTGTAAATAACATAGTAAATTACGCTTTCTACCTCATTTTGCGAAGAAAACATTCAGTTTTGTCAGAATCACCACTAGAGATGCGCAGAACCAGAGTATTCGATTACCAGCGCCATTGGCATGCTATAAATGCATATTATGTGTAAATAACATAGTAAATTACGCTTTCTACGTCATTTTGCGAAGAAAACATTCAGTTTTGTCAGTATCAGCCCTAGAGGTGCGCAGAACAAGAGTATTCGATTACAAGCCCCATTAACATGGTATTAATGCATACTATGTGTAAATAACAAAGTAAATTACGCTTTCTACGTCATTTTGCGAAGAAAACATTCAGTTTTGTCAGAATCACCAGTAGAGATGCGCAGAACAAGAGTATTCGATTACCAGCGCCATTGGCATGCTATAAATGCATATTGTGCGCAAATAATGTAGTAAATTACGCTTTCTACCTCATTTTGCGAAGAAAACATTCGGTTTTGTCAGAATCACCACTAGAGATGCGCAGAACCAGAGTATTCGATTACCAGCGCCATTGGCATGCTATAAATGCATATTATGTGTAAATAACATAGTAAATTACGCTTTCTACCTCATTTTGCGAAGAAAACATTCGGTTTTGTCAGAATCACCACTAGAGATGCGCAGAACAAGAGTATTCGATTACGAGCCCCATTAACATGGTATTAATGCATATTATGTGTAAATAACGTAGTAAATTACGCTTTCTACCTCATTTTGCGAAGAAAACATTCAGTTTTGTCAGAATCACCACTAGAGATGCGCAGAACAAGAGTATTCGATTACGAGCCCCATTAACATGGTATTAATGCATATTATGTGTAAATAACGTAGTAAATTACGCTTTCTACCTCATTTTGCGAAGAAAACATTCAGTTTTGTCAGAATCACCACTAGAGATGCGCAGAACCAGAGTATTCGATTACCAGCGCCATCGGCATGCTATAAATGCATATTATGTGTAAATAACATAGTAAATTACGCTTTCTACGTCATTTTGCGAAGAAAACATTCAGTTTTGTCAGAATCACCAGTAGAGATGCGCAGAACAAGAGTATTCGATTACCAGCGCCATTGGCATGCTATAAATGCATATTGTGCGCAAATAATGTAGTAAATTACGCTTTCTACCTCATTTTGCGAAGAAAACATTCAGTTTTGTCAGAATCACCACTAGAGATGCGCAGAACCAGAGTATTCGATTACCAGCGCCATTGGCATGCTATAAATGCATATTATGTGTAAATAACATAGTAAATTACGCTTTCTACGTCATTTTGCGAAGAAAACATTCAGTTTTGTCAGAATCACCAGTAGAGATGCGCAGAACAAGAGTATTCGATTACCAGCGCCATTGGCATGCTATAAATGCATATTGTGCGCAAATAATGTAGTAAATTACGCTTTCTACCTCATTTTGCGAAGAAAACATTCAGTTTTGTCAGAATCACCACTAGAGATGCGCAGAACCAGAGTATTCGATTACCAGCGCCATTGGCATGCTATAAATGCATACTATGTGTAAATAACAAAGTAAATTACGCTTTCTACGTCATTTTGCGAAGAAAACATTCAGTTTTGTCAGAATCACCAGTAGAGATGCGCAGAACAAGAGTATTCGATTACCAGCGCCATTGGCATGCTATAAATGCATATTGTGCGCAAATAATGTAGTAAATTACGCTTTCTACCTCATTTTGCGAAGAAAACATTCGGTTTTGTCAGAATCACCACTAGAGATGCGCAGAACCAGAGTATTCGATTACCAGCGCCATTGGCATGCTATAAATGCATATTATGTGTAAATAACATAGTAAATTACGCTTTCTACCTCATTTTGTGAAGAAAACATTCAGTTTTGTCAGAATCACCACTAGAGATGCGCAGAACAAGAGTATTCGATTACGAGCCCCATTAACATGGTATTAATGCATATTATGTGTAAATAACGTAGTAAATTACGCTTTCTACCTCATTTTGCGAAGAAAACATTCAGTTTTGTCAGAATCACCACTAGAGATGCGCAGAACAAGAGTATTCGATTACGAGCCCCATTAACATGGTATTAATGCATATTATGTGTAAATAACGTAGTAAATTACGCTTTCTACCTCATTTTGCGAAGAAAACATTCAGTTTTGTCAGAATCACCACTAGAGATGCGCAGAACCAGAGTATTCGATTACCAGCGCCATTGGCATGCTATAAATGCATATTATGTGTAAATAACATAGTAAATTACGCTTTCTACGTCATTTTGCGAAGAAAACATTCAGTTTTGTCAGAATCACCAGTAGAGATGCGCAGAACAAGAGTATTCGATTACCAGCGCCATTGGCATGCTATAAATGCATATAGTGCGCAAATAATGTAGTAAATTACGCTTTCTACCTCATTTTGCGAAGAAAACATTCGGTTTTGTCAGAATCACCACTAGAGATGCGCAGAACAAGAGTATTCGATTGCAAGCACCATTAACATGGTATAAATGCATATTATGTGTAAATAACATAGTAAATTACGCTTTCTACCTCATTTTGCGAAGAAAACATTCAGTTTTGTCAGTATCAGCCCTAGAGGTGCGCAGAACAAGAGTATTCGATTACAAGCCCCATTAACATGGTATTAATGCATACTATGTGTAAATAACAAAGTAAATTACGCTTTATACCTCATTTTGCGAAGAAAACATTCGGTTTTGTCAGAATCACCACTAGAGATGCGCAGAACCAGAGCATTCGATTACCAGCGCCATTGGCATGCTATAAATGCATATTATGTGTAAATAACATAGTAAATTACGCTTTCTACCTCATTTTGCGAAGAAAACATTCAGTTTTGTCAGTATCAACCCTAGAGGTGCGCAGAACAAGAGTATTCGATTGCAAGCACCATTAACATGGTATAAATGCATATTATGTGTAAATAACATAGTAAATTACGCTTTCTACCTCATTTTGCGAAGAAAACATTCAGTTTTGTCAGTATCAGCCCTAGAGGTGCGCAGAACAAGAGTATTCGATTACAAGCCCCATTAACATGGTATTAATGCATATTATGTGTAAATAACATAGTAAATTACGCTTTCTACCTCATTTTGCGAAGAAAACATTCAGTTTTGTCAGTATCAACCCTAGAGGTGCGCAGAACAAGAGTATTCGATTGCAAGCACCATTAACATGGTATAAATGCATATTATGTGTAAATAACATAGTAAATTGCGCTTTCTACCTCATTTTGCGAAGAAAACATTCAGTTTTGTCAGAATCACCATTAGAGATGCGCAGAACCAGAGTATTCGATTACCAGCGCCATTGGCATGCTATAAATGCATATTATGTGTAAATAACATAGTAAATTACGCTTTCTACCTCATTTTGCGAAGACAACATTCAGTTTTGTCAGAATCACCACTAGAGATGCGCAGAACAAGAGTATTCGATTACAAGCCCCATTAACATCGTATTAATGCATATTATGTGTAAATAACATAGTAAATTACGCTTTCTACCTCATTTTGCGAAGAAAACATTCAGTTTTGTCAGAATCACCACTAGAGATGCGCAGAACCAGAGTATTCGATTACCAGCGCCATTGGCATGCTATAAATGCATATTATGTGTAAATAACATAGTAAATTACGCTTTCTACCTCATTTTGCGAAGAAAACATTCAGTTGTGTCAGTATCAGCCCTAGAGGTGCGCAGAACAAGAGTATTCGATTACAAGCCCCATTAACATGGTATTAATGCATATTATGTGTAAATAACATAGTAAATTACGCTTTCTACCTCATTTTGCGAAGAAAACATTCAGTTTTGTCAGTATCAGCCCTAGAGGTGCGCAGAACAAGAGTATTCGATTACAAGCCCCATTAACATGGTATTAATGCATACTATGTGTAAATAACAAAGTAAATTACGCTTTCTACGTCATTTTGCGAAGAAAACATTCAGTTTTGTCAGAATCACCACTAGAGATGCGCAGAACAAGAGTATTCGATTACCAGCGCCATTGGCATGCTATAAATGCATATAGTGCGCAAATAATGTAGTAAATTACGCTTTCTACCTCATTTTGCGAAGAAAACATTCGGTTTTGTCAGAATCACCACTAGAGATGCGCAGAACCAGAGTATTCGATTACCAGCGCCATTGGCATGCTATAAATGCATATTATGTGTAAATAACATAGTAAATTACGCTTTCTACGTCATTTTGCGAAGAAAACATTCAGTTCTGTCAGTATCAGCCCTAGAGGTGCGCAGAACAAGAGTATTCGATTACAAGCCCCATTAACATGGTATTAATGCATACTATGTGTAAATAACAAAGTAAATTACGCTTTCTACGTCATTTTGCGAAGAAAACATTCAGTTTTGTCAGAATCACCAGTAGAGATGCGCAGAACAAGAGTATTCGATTACCAGCGCCATTGGCATGCTATAAATGCATATTGTGCGCAAATAATGTAGTAAATTACGCTTTCTACCTCATTTTGCGAAGAAAACATTCGGTTTTGTCAGAATCACCACTAGAGATGCGCAGAACCAGAGTATTCGATTGCAAGCACCATTAACATGGTATAAATGCATATTATGTGTAAATAACATAGTAAATTACGCTTTCTACCTCATTTTGCGAAGAAAACATTCAGTTTTGTCAGTATCAGCCCTAGAGGTGCGCAGAACAAGAGTATTCGATTACAAGCCCCATTAACATGGTATTAATGCATACTATGTGTAAATAACAAAGTAAATTACGCTTTATACCTCATTTTGCGAAGAAAACATTCGGTTTTGTCAGAATCACCACTAGAGATGCGCAGAACCAGAGCATTCGATTACCAGCGCCATTGGCATGCTATAAATGCATATTATGTGTAAATAACATAGTAAATTACGCTTTCGACGTCATTTTGCGAAGAAAACATTCAGTTTTGTCAGTATCAGCCCTAGAGGTGCGCAGAACAAGAGTATTCGATTACAAGCCCCATTAACATGGTATAAATGCATATTATGTGTAAATAATTTAGTAAATTACGCTTTCTACGTCATTTTGCGAAGAAAACATTCAGTTTTGTCAGAATCACCACTAGAGATGCGCAGAACCAGAGCATTCGATTACAAGTCCCATTAACATGGTATTAAAGCATATTATGTGTAAATAACATAGTAAATTACGCTTTCTACGTCATTTTGCGAAGAAAACATTCAGTTTTGTCAGAATCACCACTAGAGATGCGCAGAACAAGAGTATTCGATTACCAGCGCCATTGGCATGCTATAAATGCATATAGTGCGCAAATAATGTAGTAAATTACGCTTTCTACCTCATTTTGCGAAGAAAACATTCGGTTTTGTCAGAATCACCACTAGAGATGCGCAGAACAAGAGTATTCGATTGCAAGCACCATTAACATGGTATAAATGCATATTATGTGTAAATAACATAGTAAATTACGCTTTCTACCTCATTTTGCGAAGAAAACATTCAGTTTTGTCAGTATCAGCCCTAGAGGTGCGCAGAACAAGAGTATTCGATTACAAGCCCCATTAACATGGTATTAATGCATACTATGTGTAAATAACAAAGTAAATTACGCTTTATACCTCATTTTGCGAAGAAAACATTCGGTTTTGTCAGAATCACCACTAGAGATGCGCAGAACCAGAGCATTCGATTACCAGCGCCATTGGCATGCTATAAATGCATATTATGTGTAAATAACATAGTAAATTACGCTTTCTACCTCATTTTGCGAAGAAAACATTCAGTTTTGTCAGTATCAACCCTAGAGGTGCGCAGAACAAGAGTATTCGATTGCAAGCACCATTAACATGGTATAAATGCATATTATGTGTAAATAACATAGTAAATTGCGCTTTCTACCTCATTTTGCGAAGAAAACATTCAGTTTTGTCAGAATCACCATTAGAGATGCGCAGAACCAGAGTATTCGATTACCAGCGCCATTGGCATGCTATAAATGCATATTATGTGTAAATAACATAGTAAATTACGCTTTCTACCTCATTTTGCGAAGACAACATTCAGTTTTGTCAGAATCACCACTAGAGATGCGCAGAACAAGAGTATTCGATTACAAGCCCCATTAACATCGTATTAATGCATATTATGTGTAAATAACATAGTAAATTACGCTTTCTACCTCATTTTGCGAAGAAAACATTCAGTTTTGTCAGAATCACCACTAGAGATGCGCAGAACCAGAGTATTCGATTACCAGCGCCATTGGCATGCTATAAATGCATATTATGTGTAAATAACATAGTAAATTACGCTTTCTACCTCATTTTGCGAAGAAAACATTCAGTTGTGTCAGTATCAGCCCTAGAGGTGCGCAGAACAAGAGTATTCGATTACAAGCCCCATTAACATGGTATTAATGCATATTATGTGTAAATAAGATAGTAAATTACGCTTTCTACCTCATTTTGCGAAGAAAACATTCAGTTTTGTCAGTATCAGCCCTAGAGGTGCGCAGAACAAGAGTATTCGATTACAAGCCCCATTAACATGGTATTAATGCATACTATGTGTAAATAACAAAGTAAATTACGTTTTATACCTCATTTTGCGAAGAAAACATTCGGTTTTGTCAGAATCACCACTAGAGATGCGCAGAACCAGAGCATTCGATTACCAGCGCCATTGGCATGCTATAAATGCATATTATGTGTAAATAACATAGTAAATTACGCTTTCGACGTCATTTTGCGAAGAAAACATTCAGTTGTGTCAGTATCAGCCCTAGAGGTGCGCAGAACAAGAGTATTCGATTACAAGCCCCATTAACATGCTATAAATGCATATTATGTGTAAATAACATAGTAAATTACGCTTTCTACCTCATTTTGCGAAGAAAGCATTCAGTTTTGTCAGTATCAGCCCTAGAGGTGCGCAGAACAAGAGTATTCGATTACAAGCCCCATAACATGGTATTAATGCATATTGTGTGTAAATAACATAGTAAATTACGCTTTCTACCTCATTTTGCGAAGAAAACATTCAGTTTTGTCAGAATCACCACTAGAGATGCGCAGAACCAGAGCATTCGATTACCAGCGCCATTGGCATGCTATAAATGCATATTATGTGTAAATAACATAGTAAATTACGCTTTCGACGTCATTTTGCGAAGAAAACATTCAGTTTTGTCAGTATCAGCCCTAGAGGTGCGCAGAACAAGAGGATTCGATTACAAGCCCCATTAACATGGTATAAATGCATATTATGTGTAAATAATTTAGTAAATTACGCTTTCTACGTCATTTTGCGAAGAAAACATTCAGTTTTGTCAGAATCACCACTAGAGATGCGCAGAACCAGAGCATTCGATTACAAGTCCCATTAACATGGTATTAAAGCATATTATGTGTAAATAACATAGTAAATTACGCTTTCTACGTCATTTTGCGAAGAAAACATTCAGTTTTGTCAGTATCAGCCCTAGAGGTGCGCAGAACAAGAGTATTCGATTACCAGCCCCATTAACATGGTATAAATGCATATTATGTGTAAATAATTTAGTAAATTACGCTTTCTACCTCATTTTGCGAAGAAAACATTCAGTTTTGTCAGAATCACCACTAGAGATGCGCAGAACAAGAGTATTCGATTACAAGTCCCATTAACATGGTATTAATGCATATTAAGTGTAAATAACATAGTAAATTACGCTTTCTACCTCATTTTGCGAAGAAAACATTCGGTTTTGTCAGAATCACCACTAGAGATGCGCAGAACAAGAGTATTCGATTACCAGCGCCATTGGCATGCTATAAATGCATATAGTGCGCAAATAATGTAGTAAATTACGCTTTCTACCTCATTTTGCGAAGAAAACATTCGGTTTTGTCAGAATCACCACTAGAGATGCGCAGAACAAGAGTATTCGATTGCAAGCACCATTAACATGGTATAAATGCATATTATGTGTAAATAACATAGTAAATTACGCTTTCTACCTCATTTTGCGAAGAAAACATTCAGTTTTGTCAGAATCACCACTAGAGATGCGCAGAACAAGAGTATTCGATTACAAGTCCCATTAACATGGTATTAATGCATATTAAGTGTAAATAACATAGTAAATTACGCTTTCTACCTCATTTTGCGAAGAAAACATTCGGTTTTGTCAGAATCACCACTAGAGATGCGCAGAACAAGAGTATTCGATTACCAGCGCCATTGGCATGCTATAAATGCATATAGTGCGCAAATAATGTAGTAAATTACGCTTTCTACCTCATTTTGCGAAGAAAACATTCGGTTTTGTCAGAATCACCACTAGAGATGCGCAGAACAAGAGTATTCGATTGCAAGCACCATTAACATGGTATAAATGCATATTATGTGTAAATAACATAGTAAATTACGCTTTCTACCTCATTTTGCGAAGAAAACATTCAGTTTTGTCAGTATCAGCCCTAGAGGTGCGCAGAACAAGAGTATTCGATTACAAGCCCCATTAACATGGTATTAATGCATACTATGTGTAAATAACAAAGTAAATTACGCTTTATACCTCATTTTGCGAAGAAAACATTCGGTTTTGTCAGAATCACCACTAGAGATGCGCAGAACCAGAGTATTCGATTACCAGCGCCATTGGCATGCTATAAATGCATATTATGTGTAAATAACATAGTAAATTACGCTTTCTACCTCATTTTGCGAAGAAAACATTCAGTTTTGTCAGTATCAGCCCTAGAGGTGCGCAGAACAAGAGTATTCGATTACAAGCCCCATTAACATGGTATTAATGCATACTATGTGTAAATAACAAAGTAAATTACGCTTTCTACGTCATTTTGCGAAGAAAACATTCAGTTTTGTCAGAATCACCACTAGAGATGCGCAGAACAAGAGTATTCGATTACCAGCGCCATTGGCATGCTATAAATGCATATAGTGCGCAAATAATGTAGTAAATTACGCTTTCTACCTCATTTTGCGAAGAAAACATTCGGTTTTGTCAGAATCACCACTAGAGATGCGCAGAACCAGAGTATTCGATTACCAGCGCCATTGGCATGCTATAAATGCATATTATGTGTAAATAACATAGTAAATTACGCTTTCTACGTCATTTTGCGAAGAAAACATTCAGTTCTGTCAGTATCAGCCCTAGAGGTGCGCAGAACAAGAGTATTCGATTACAAGCCCCATTAACATGGTATTAATGCATACTATGTGTAAATAACAAAGTAAATTACGCTTTCTACGTCATTTTGCGAAGAAAACATTCAGTTTTGTCAGAATCACCACTAGAGATGCGCAGAACAAGAGTATTCGATTACGAGCCCCATTAACATGGTATTAATGCATATTATGTGTAAATAGCGTAGTAAATTACGCTTTCTACCTCATTTTGCGAAGAAAACATTCAGTTTTGTCAGAATCACCACCAGAGATGCGCAGAACAAGAGTATTCGATTACAAGTCCCATTAACATGGTATTAATGCATATTAAGTGTAAATAACATAGTAAATTACGCTTTCTACCTCATTTTGTGAAGAAAACATTCGGTTTTGTCAGAATCACCACTAGAGATGCGCAGAACAAGAGTATTCGATTACCAGCGCCATTGGCATGCTATAAATGCATATAGTGCGCAAATAATGTAGTAAATTACGCTTTCTACCTCATTTTGCGAAGAAAACATTCGGTTTTGTCAGAATCACCACTAGAGATGCGCAGAACAAGAGTATTCGATTGCAAGCACCATTAACATGGTATAAATGCATATTATGTGTAAATAACATAGTAAATTACGCTTTCTACCTCATTTTGCGAAGAAAACATTCAGTTTTGTCAGTATCAGCCCTAGAGGTGCGCAGAACAAGAGTATTCGATTACAAGCCCCATTAACATGGTATTAATGCATACTATGTGTAAATAACAAAGTAAATTACGCTTTATACCTCATTTTGCGAAGAAAACATTCGGTTTTGTCAGAATCACCACTAGAGATGCGCAGAACCAGAGCATTCGATTACCAGCGCCATTGGCATGCTATAAATGCATATTATGTGTAAATAACATAGTAAATTACGCTTTCTACCTCATTTTGCGAAGAAAACATTCAGTTTTGTTAGTATCAACCCTAGAGGTGCGCAGAACAAGAGTATTCGATTGCAAGCACCATTAACATGGTATAAATGCATATTATGTGTAAATAACATAGTAAATTACGCTTTCTACCTCATTTTGCGAAGAAAACATTCAGTTTTGTCAGTATCAGCCCTAGAGGTGCGCAGAACAAGAGTATTCGATTACAAGCCCCATTAACATGGTATTAATGCATATTATGTGTAAATAACATAGTAAATTACGCTTTCTACCTCATTTTGCGAAGAAAACATTCAGTTTTGTCAGTATCAACCCTAGAGGTGCGCAGAACAAGAGTATTCGATTGCAAGCACCATTAACATGGTATAAATGCATATTATGTGTAAATAACATAGTAAATTGCGCTTTCTACCTCATTTTGCGAAGAAAACATTCAGTTTTGTCAGAATCACCATTAGAGATGCGCAGAACCAGAGTATTCGATTACCAGCGCCATTGGCATGCTATAAATGCATATTATGTGTAAATAACATAGTAAATTACGCTTTCTACCTCATTTTGCGAAGACAACATTCAGTTTTGTCAGAATCACCACTAGAGATGCGCAGAACAAGAGTATTCGATTACAAGCCCCATTAACATCGTATTAATGCATATTATGTGTAAATAACATAGTAAATTACGCTTTCTACCTCATTTTGCGAAGAAAACATTCAGTTTTGTCAGAATCACCACTAGAGATGCGCAGAACCAGAGTATTCGATTACCAGCGCCATTGGCATGCTATAAATGCATATTATGTGTAAGTAACATAGTAAATTACGCTTTCTACCTCATTTTGCGAAGAAAACATTCAGTTGTGTCAGTATCAGCCCTAGAGGTGCGCAGAACAAGAGTATTCGATTACAAGCCCCATTAACATGGTATTAATGCATATTATGTGTAAATAACATAGTAAATTACGCTTTCTACCTCATTTTGCGAAGAAAACATTCAGTTTTGTCAGTATCAGCCCTAGAGGTGCGCAGAACAAGAGTATTCGATTACAAGCCCCATTAACATGGTATTAATGCATACTATGTGTAAATAACAAAGTAAATTACGTTTTATACCTCATTTTGCGAAGAAAACATTCGGTTTTGTCAGAATCACCACTAGAGATGCGCAGAACCAGAGCATTCGATTACCAGCGCCATTGGCATGCTATAAATGCATATTATGTGTAAATAACATAGTAAATTACGCTTTCTACCTCATTTTGCGAAGAAAGCATTCAGTTTTGTCAGTATCAGCCCTAGAGGTGCGCAGAACAAGAGTATTCGATTACAAGCCCCATAACATGGTATTAATGCATATTGTGTGTAAATAACATAGTAAATTACGCTTTCTACCTCATTTTGCGAAGAAAACATTCAGTTTTGTCAGAATCACCACTAGAGATGCGCAGAACCAGAGTATTCGATTACCAGCGCCATTGGCATGCTATAAATGCATATTATGTGTAAATAACATAGTAAATTACGCTTTCTACGTCATTTTGCGAAGAAAACATTCAGTTTTGTCAGTATCAGCCCTAGAGGTGCGCAGAACAAGAGTATTCGATTACAAGCCCCATTAACATGGTATTAATGCATACTATGTGTAAATAACAAAGTAAATTACGCTTTCTACGTCATTTTGCGAAGAAAACATTCAGTTTTGTCAGAATCACCAGTAGAGATGCGCAGAACAAGAGTATTCGATTACCAGCGCCATTGGCATGCTATAAATGCATATTGTGCGCAAATAATGTAGTAAATTACGCTTTCTACCTCATTTTGCGAAGAAAACATTCGGTTTTGTCAGAATCACCACTAGAGATGCGCAGAACCAGAGTATTCGATTACCAGCGCCATTGGCATGCTATAAATGCATATTATGTGTAAATAACATAGTAAATTACGCTTTCTACCTCATTTTGCGAAGAAAACATTCGGTTTTGTCAGAATCACCACTAGAGATGCGCAGAACAAGAGTATTCGATTACGAGCCCCATTAACATGGTATTAATGCATATTATGTGTAAATAACGTAGTAAATTACGCTTTCTACCTCATTTTGCGAAGAAAACATTCAGTTTTGTCAGAATCACCACTAGAGATGCGCAGAACAAGAGTATTCGATTACGAGCCCCATTAACATGGTATTAATGCATATTATGTGTAAATAACGTAGTAAATTACGCTTTCTACCTCATTTTGCGAAGAAAACATTCAGTTTTGTCAGAATCACCACTAGAGATGCGCAGAACCAGAGTATTCGATTACCAGCGCCATTGGCATGCTATAAATGCATATTATGTGTAAATAACATAGTAAATTACGCTTTCTACGTCATTTTGCGAAGAAAACATTCAGTTTTGTCAGAATCACCAGTAGAGATGCGCAGAACAAGAGTATTCGATTACCAGCGCCATTGGCATGCTATAAATGCATATTGTGCGCAAATAATGTAGTAAATTACGCTTTCTACCTCATTTTGCGAAGAAAACATTCAGTTTTGTCAGAATCACCACTAGAGATGCGCAGAACCAGAGTATTCGATTACCAGCGCCATTGGCATGCTATAAATGCATATTATGTGTAAATAACATAGTAAATTACGCTTTCTACGTCATTTTGCGAAGAAAACATTCAGTTTTGTCAGAATCACCAGTAGAGATGCGCAGAACAAGAGTATTCGATTACCAGCGCCATTGGCATGCTATAAATGCATATTGTGCGCAAATAATGTAGTAAATTACGCTTTCTACCTCATTTTGCGAAGAAAACATTCAGTTTTGTCAGTATCAGCCCTAGAGGTGCGCAGAACAAGAGTATTCGATTACAAGCCCCATTAACATGGTATTAATGCATACTATGTGTAAATAACAAAGTAAATTACGTTTTATACCTCATTTTGCGAAGAAAACATTCGGTTTTGTCAGAATCACCACTAGAGATGCGCAGAACCAGAGCATTCGATTACCAGCGCCATTGGCATGCTATAAATGCATATTATGTGTAAATAACATAGTAAATTACGCTTTCGACGTCATTTTGCGAAGAAAACATTCAGTTGTGTCAGTATCAGCCCTAGAGGTGCGCAGAACAAGAGTATTCGATTACAAGCCCCATTAACATGCTATAAATGCATATTATGTGTAAATAACATAGTAAATTACGCTTTCTACCTCATTTTGTGAAGAAAACATTCAGTTTTGTCAGAATCACCACTAGAGATGCGCAGAACCAGAGTATTCGATTACCAGCGCCATTGGCATGCTATAAATGCATATTATGTGTAAATAACATAGTAAATTACGCTTTCTACGTCATTTTGCGAAGAAAACATTCAGTTTTGTCAGAATCACCAGTAGAGATGCGCAGAACAAGAGTATTCGATTACCAGCGCCATTGGCATGCTATAAATGCATATTGTGCGCAAATAATGTAGTAAATTACGCTTTCTACCTCATTTTGCGAAGAAAACATTCGGTTTTGTCAGAATCACCACTAGAGATGCGCAGAACAAGAGTATTCGATTGCAAGCACCATTAACATGGTATAAATGCATATTATGTGTAAATAACATAGTAAATTACGCTTTCTACCTCATTTTGCGAAGAAAACATTCAGTTTTGTCAGTATCAGCCCTAGAGGTGCGCAGAACAAGAGTATTCGATTACAAGCCCCATTAGCATGGTATTAATGCATACTATGTGTAAATAACAAAGTAAATTACGCTTTATACCTCATTTTGCGAAGAAAACATTCGGTTTTGTCAGAATCACCACTAGAGATGCACAGAACCAGAGCATTCGATTACCAGCGCCGTTGGCATGCTATAAATGCATATTATGTGTAAATAACATAGTAAATTACGCTTTCTACCTCATTTTGCGAAGAAAACATTCAGTTTTGTCAGTATCAACCCTAGAGGTGCGCAGAACAAGAGTATTCGATTGCAAGCACCATTAACATGGTATAAATGCATATTATGTGTAAATAACATAGTAAATTACGCTTTCTACCTCATTTTGCGAAGAAAACATTCAGTTTTGTCAGTATCAGCCCTAGAGGTGCGCAGAAGAAGAGTATTCGATTACAAGCCCCATTAACATGGTATTAATGCATATTATGTGTAAATAACATAGTAAATTACGCTTTCTACCTCATTTTGCGAAGAAAACATTCAGTTTTGTCAGTATCAACCCTAGAGGTGCGCAGAACAAGAGTATTCGATTGCAAGCACCATTAACATGGTATAAATGCATATTATGTGTAAATAACATAGTAAATTACGCTTTCTACCTCATTTTGCGAAGAAAACATTCAGTTTTGTCAGAATCACCACTAGAGATGCGCAGAACCAGAGTATTCGATTACCAGCGCCATTGGCATGCTATAAATGCATATTATGTGTAAATAACATAGTAAATTACGCTTTCTACCTCATTTTGCGAAGAAAACATTCAGTTTTGTCAGTATCAGCCCTAGAGGTGCGCAGAACAAGAGTATTCGATTACAAGCCCCATTAACATGGTATTAATGCATACTATGTGTAAATAACAAAGTAAATTACGCTTTCTACGTCATTTTGCGAAGAAAACATTCAGTTTTGTCAGAATCACCACTAGAGATGCGCAGAACAAGAGTATTCGATTACCAGCGCCATTGGCATGCTATAAATGCATATAGTGCGCAAATAATGTAGTAAATTACGCTTTCTACCTCATTTTGCGAAGAAAACATTCGGTTTTGTCAGAATCACCACTAGAGATGCGCAGAACCAGAGTATTCGATTACCAGCGCCATTGGCATGCTATAAATGCATTTTATGTGTAAATAACATAGTAAATTACGCTTTCTACGTCATTTTGCGAAGAAAACATTCAGTTCTGTCAGTATCAGCCCTAGAGGTGCGCAGAACAAGAGTATTCGATTACAAGCCCCATTAACATGGTATTAATGCATACTATGTGTAAATAACAAAGTAAATTACGCTTTCTACGTCATTTTGCGAAGAAAACATTCAGTTTTGTCAGAATCACCAGTAGAGATGCGCAGAACAAGAGTATTCGATTACCAGCGCCATTGGCATGCTATAAATGCATATTGTGCGCAAATAATGTAGTAAATTACGCTTTCTACCTCATTTTGCGAAGAAAACATTCGGTTTTGTCAGAATCACCACTAGAGATGCGCAGAACTAGAGTATTCGATTACCAGCGCCATTGGCATGCTATAAATGCATATTATGTGTAAATAACGTAGTAAATTACGCTTTCTACCTCATTTTGCGAAAAAAACATTCAGTTTTGTCAGAATCACCGATAGAGATGCGCAGAACCAGAGTATTCGATTACCAGCGCCATTGGCATGCTATAAATGCATATTATGTGTAAATAACATAGTAAATTACGCTTTCTACCTCATTTTGCGAAGAAAACATTCGGTTTTGTCAGAATCACCACTAGAGATGCGCAGAACAAGAGTATTCGATTACGAGCCCCATTAACATGGTATTAATGCATATTATGTGTAAATAACGTAGTAAATTACGCTTTCTACCTCATTTTGCGAAGAAAACATTCAGTTTTGTCAGAATCACCACTAGAGATGCGCAGAACAAGAGTATTCGATTACGAGCCCCATTAACATGGTATTAATGCATATTATGTGTAAATAACATAGTAAATTACGCTTTCTACCTCATTTTGCGAAGAAAACATTCGGTTTTGTCAGAATCAGCCCTAGAGGTGCGCAGAACAAGAGTATTCGATTACCAGCCCCATTAACATGGTATAAATGCATATTATGTGTAAATAACATAGTAAATTACGCTTTCTACCTCATTTTGCGAAGAAGACATTCGGTTTTGTCAGAATCACCACTAGAGATGCGCAGAACAAGAGTATTCGATTACCAGCGCCATTGGCATGCTATAAATGCATATAGTGCGCAAATAATGTAGTAAATTACGCTTTCTACCTCATTTTGCGAAGAAAACATTCGGTTTTGTCAGAATCACCACTAGAGATGCGCAGAACAAGAGTATTCGATTGCAAGCACCATTAACATGGTATAAATGCATATTATGTGTAAATAACATAGTAAATTACGCTTTCTACCTCATTTTGCGAAGAAAACATTCAGTTTTGTCAGTATCAGCCCTAGAGGTGCGCAGAACAAGAGTATTCGATTACAAGCCCCATTAACATGGTATAAATGCATACTATGTGTAAATAACAAAGTAAATTACGCTTTATACCTCATTTTGCGAAGAAAACATTCGGTTTTGTCAGAATCACCACTAGAGATGCGCAGAACCAGAGTATTCGATTACCAGCGCCATTGGCATGCTATAAATGCATATTATGTGTAAATAACGTAGTAAATTACGCTTTCTACCTCATTTTGCGAAGACAACATTCAGTTTTGTCAGTATCAGCCCTAGAGGTGCGCAGAACAAGAGTATTCGATTACAAGCCCCATTAACATGGTATTAATGCATATTATGTGTAAATAACATAGTAAATTACGCTTTCTAC
>CAJUYD010000096.1:0-32738 GCA_910591665.1 Ectemnius continuus
ATTTAATATAATACGTTAAATGTAAAAAATAAGAGAAAGAAAAAGTGATCAAGTTCCAAGCCTTGTGACGATTTATGAGACATTGAAGAAAAAGAAGGAGAGAAAGAAGATGAAGTGAGACAGAGAGAGAGAGAGAGAGAGAGAGAGAGAGAGAGAGAGAGAGAAAGAAGAGAAGAAAGAATGACATTAAATCAAAAAATATCAGCTAAATGACTGTGTCCATTCTTTATTATATTTCTTTTCTCAGTGAAGCATTCGAATTGATTTTCCAAAGTGTAACATTTGACTTTCTCTAAAAGGTTCTTTACTTTCATTTTAAACGATCAACAATTAAAAAGTCTTTAGTACTTCTATTTTTTTGGACCATTATCTAAGGCAAGCTTGAAGTCGATTTAGATCAATTTTTTTGCCCAGTGAGGATCGCCAGGGTCGCAAGAAAAAACCAACGAGAAAGAAAGCGACAATTCGTGCAGTTCGTGCTGAGTTGGGTGACGTGTAAAAGAGATTGAATTAAAAGAACCATTGAAAAGTGAACCTTTAGCCTGCGGCGCCTTTCTTTGGCTGGTATTGGATGACACTGAACTATTGATAGAGAGAGAGAGAGAGAGAGAGAGAAAAACAAGAAGAGAAAAATAAGAGAATCGAGCTCTGGGTGTCTAAGGCACAGAATATAACAGCTACTCCTGTTTTCATTTTTCTTTCTATCTTACTTCTTCGTCCTTTAATCACGCTCTCTCTCTCTCTCTCTCTCTCTCTCTCTCTCTCTCTCTCTCTCTCAACTCATATGGTGATTAGCACAAGAGAGGGAAACAAATAGTGAAGATGTCTCGATAAAGATGAGCTATCTCTTTCTCTCTCCTTCTCTTGCTCGTTCTTGTCGGGTTCGGCTTGTCTTGACCTGCCATCTTCTTTCCTTATTCTTCTCTCTGAGTTCATATTTTTGCTTCTATTCTTTCTTTTTTCTTTCTTTTAGTTTGAAAACGATACTGCCGCATTGTGATTGACGATTGATGGCTATTTGCCTTTTTCTTTCTCCTTTGCCCCCCCTAAAGCTTGTACGTTTTTCTCTTTCTAGAGCCGGCAAAGATTGGCAGTGAGCGAACGCCGAATATGTTTCGAACTCATTCACACTAACATCTCTCTCTCTCTCTCTCTTTCACTTGTCCATCATCTTCTCCGCCCCTCTTCTGCATCTCTCTTAACAAACTGTTCTACAAGTCTAATATTTTTTCTTTTTCTTGTGTAAAATAAAAAGGAACAAAAAAAAGATGAGCAGACTGTGGCACACAGAGCGGGAAGGTGAAGAGGAGAGAGAGAGAGAGAGAGAGAGAGAGAGAGAGAGAGAGGGAGAGAGAGGGAGAGAGAGGGAGAGAGAGGGAGAGAGAGAGGGAGAGAGAAGGAGCTAACAAGAAGCAAAAATAGAAAGCGAGGAGGGGAGGGGGCAAAGAGATGAAAAAAACGAGCCATTTAGTTTGTGTGTGTGTGCTAGCCTCTCTCGTTCTCTCCCCTCGACCCATGTCTTCGAGCTCTATTCTAGGCGAAAGCATTCAAGTCTTTTTACTAGTGTCTGTCTGTGTGTATTTTTTAATTTGAAACTACCCGTGAAGAAGGAAAGATAGAATTAGTAAACGCGAGATGCACTCGATAGAGAGGGGACAAGGAGGGGGAGGGGGAGAAGTGAAAAAGAGAAGGAAGATGAAGTCTACTCGACTGACTTGTTACTATTGTGAGCAAACCAAGACACACACACGAACACTACAAACGAGTCGAGGGCTGAGAGAGAGAGAGAGCGAAATGTGTGTGTGTGCTCATCTTCACCAAGAAAGTTCGAACGAAGTTAATGAAGAGCGAAAGAGACCAAAAGGAAAGTGGCCACAAACGTGAAGGAAAAGATGGTAATATTAGAACTCTCTCTCTCTCTCTCTCTCTCTCTCTCTCTCTCTCTCTCAATGTTCAGCCTTATCGTCTTTCTCCGTTCTCGACATCTTCCTCGCCACAAGCAGCACAAGGGAGAGTTCCTTTTCATCTTCATCCTTAGTCCAAGTGTTTACAAGCACACACACACCTAAACTAAGTAAACTGGATGATTCTCTCTTTCTTTCTTTCTTTTTCTCTCTCTTATTCATATTGTGCCCTCCTTTCCTTCTTCTTCTTCAAGCGTTCGTTCTTAATTTTTTCAAGTCGAGCATAGCCACCACCACCACCGCCATTAAGAGCAGCAGCACCAGCAGGACCACTACCACCGCAAGTCATCCATTGAAAGACCGCCATCACTGTGGTCAAACTCTTGTTATTTAAAACTAGTCAAGAAAAGATACGGATAGAGAAAAGAAAAAATCGAAGAGAGAGAGAGAGAGAGAGAGAGAGAGAGAGAGAGAGAGAGTTGAAGCCAAAGATTTCACACAAGCGTACGCTAGCAAGCCAACCAGCCAGCCAGCCAGCAGTCGCCAGGGAAGCACGGAAAGGCAGGAAAGCAAGCGAGCAGCCTAAGCATATCAACTTAGGCTTCATCCCATCGTCTCTTTCTCTCTCTCCCTCTGCCTCTCTTACCTTGACAGACAATAGCAAGAAGGAGCATAGTAGTAGTAGTAGTAATAGTTTAACCTGTCAAAGAAGTAAACTATTCTCTCTACCCCCTCAACATCGAGTCACTTGTTGTTTAGTGTACCTGGCCAGCCTTCCTCCACCCCTCTGTTGGTTGTGTAAATTATACCTGTCTCCTCGTAGGCTCACACTCGTTCGTCTCTCTCTCTCTCTCTCTCTCTCTCTCTCTCTCTCTTCTGGCGATTCAGCTTCACCTAGCCCACAGTTAGTGTCCCACCGTCTCCGCGAGAGTACAGCTGGTTCGTACCCTCATCTCTTTCTCTCTTGTTCGTTTAGTTACCTACCTCTCCTTCTTCATTTTCTATAATAATTTTGTCGTGTCCACTGTGTTATTTTTCTCTTTCTTTCACTGTGCTTGTTTATTTTTGATTGCTGTTCTCGTAGTAGTCTATCGACGTCGTCGAAAAGTTTTCCACCAATTTGAATGATTCTAATTCGATCTACTTTCATTCTTCTTCATGAATTTCCTCAGAGACCAAATTTGTAATCACCAAATGAATAAACATTATCAACAAAGGCAAAAGCAGTAAAAGATCATAGAAGAAGAAGAAGAAGAAGAATTAAGGCTGCCGCGCCGATCAGTCGTGATCGTTCTCTTGTCGCCAGTCTGGAAACAAAGAATAGTGCTCTCTTTCTCTCTTTCTCTCCGACTCTCTGATTAGACTGTGCTCATTCAGAATCGACAATTGTTGACTCCTGTGGTTCGCACAGTCAATTGCACAACCCTTTTGTGTATGCCTTTCATCGTCGTCGTCGTCGTCGTCCTTGTTGTGGCCGTCGATGACTAGATTGTTTAATCAATCTAATCAATCTCACTTTGTCTTTAAACTGTCATCTTTATGAATATTGTTATCATACTCGTCAATCTTAGCTTAATGCAATTAAGGACCTCTTTGTCTTGTGTCTGATCTCATTTCGTTCCGGTGTCTCCTGGTGTGACAATTTATGACTTTGTTTCTATCTTTTTGTTGATATTCTCTCTTCCTCCTTAATTCATTCTTCATATGACTGTGTCACGACTAGCAGCGACCAGCCAGTACTACAATTTTCTCGAGCCAGTCTAATATAAAACGTCAGGAATCTCAAACGTCTTCAACGCCAGAAAGAAAAGTCCTAATTCTGAACGAAACCTTTATTCCTTCATACCATTCACTCTGATCATTCTGGTCATTGGATGTTCATCCAGGGAATCTGAAGTGTAACCATAATCCAAAATAATTCAAGGATACAAGAAAGAATACAAAAATGTCAATTGATTTAGCCGACGTCATCCGTCAAGGTTATCTTCGCTGTAAAAGTCGTTCGGCCTTTGGCATTTGGCAAAAACGTTGGGTAGTATTACGTGCCACTTCGAGTAAAGGTCCACATCGTTTAGAGAAGTATGCCGATGAGAAGGCAGCTCGAGCAGCCATCGGTTACGATGTTGATCATAAAGTTCAACTGTTGACCAATGTAACCAACGTAGAAAGATTACCGACCAACATTAAGAGGCATTCTTTCTGCATTGAATTCAACGATGGAAGAAGTAAATGTTTTGCTTGTGATTCTGGTGAGTTTTCTCGAAATCTTTTTCTTCTACTCATCTACCTTTCGATTATTTTGACCCTTCTTCCATTTCGCCTATTCTTTCTCTTATCCTATTGTTCCCCTTTTTTTAAAATAGATCTCGATGCTGATAATTGGGTGAAGCTTCTTCTTCAAGAATGTTTTCTTCCCACCACGGGCATCGCCAATGGTGAGCCCGATATACTTGGCCCGGGAATTCTTAAGGAGCTTCAAGAACGTTTTCGTGTTTACCTAAGGCCTTCATCTAAGTTGGAGGTGTTTGGTGAATGCCTTCTTCAAGTGACTCATGAAAATATCTATCTGTGGGATACAGTCAATTCCAAATTAAAGCTTGCCACCTGGCCGCTCACCTCTTTGAGGCGATATGGTAAGACTAAGCCTTGCCTTTTATTTGTTTACGCATGTCTATCTGTTTGTTTATATTTTCCAATTATTTTAATTAATTTCGATATTGTATTTTAATCTTTAATTTGTTCATAATCAAATTAAGGATCGGATCAAACAAAGTTTACGTTCGAAGCTGGAAGGCACTGCCCAACGGGCGAAGGAATGTTCATCTTTCATACGCTCGAAGGTGAGAAGATTTATCGTAAGGTGCATCAAGCCACGGTGGCCATAGCCGAGGCGCATCAAAAGTTAAGGAAAGAGAACGCTGCTCTTCTAGCGGCCGCTAGTCAACAATGTTACCCACAAGCCAATTATCCTTCACAGCCACCACCGCCAACATCATCCTCATTGACAACACCATCACAATCACATACGATGAACACCAAATATCATTCTACCATCACTATCGGCAGTGAAGAGAATACCAATTGGTATCATTCGGATTCAGACACTTCGGACATTCTACCTGTCCGGGCTATGTCTCGTGTCCCAGCCATCTAAACAAACATTTTTCTCTTTCTCAACACAAGTGATTCTCTTTATCTCTCTTCCTTTTTTTTTTGTTTTTTTCCTGTTTATCTTATTTTGAGGTAGAGCATGTGATATATCATATGATAGTTAGAAAATTAAACAACTTCGCCGGAAGTGTTTGACCAATCAGAAGAATGGTGGCACTTCCTCGAAGGAACTGCCACACCTTTTTTTTTCTTATTTCCGTGTACACACAACGTCTCATTCACTCCCCCCCTTCTCCTCCGCCGAATGTACATATTTATATCTTAAACAATAACCAGAATTATCTTCCATCCAACTCTCCACCCTCTTTGTAAATAACAAATCTTACCATTATTTTCCCATCTTTGGGCTTTTTTTACAACTTGGTCGAAAGTAATAAAATTGAAAAACTTTATTTTTCTTTTCTCCTTTGGATCGAATTCATTTAGGATTATTTTAAGAAATTTAATGTCATAAATATATATGTCTATCTATGACTATTAAAATCTTTTCCATCTTTTTTTCGCTTATATTTGATGTGCCTCTCACTTTGTTTGTGTGTTTGTGTGTATGTATGTATGTGTGTGTGTGTAGTAGTGTTTTAGAAAAAAAATAGTTAAATTTAATGTGTGGGCGTAGAATTGTCACGAGGGGAAGGAAGGAAGGAGAATAATTACAAATGAAATGAAAATGCGATAAAAAGAAAGGGAAGAAAAGTATTCCATCGAAACCAAACAAATGTATGGAAAGGAAATCAGCGAGCTAACTCAAATAGATTTGCTCACCTTTCATCTTCGAACAATTGCTTTTGCTTTGGTAAGGCACAGGACAGCAAGCGTATAAGGATACACAGCCCCTTTCTTTTCCTTCGTCAATTTTTTTTTCTTTTTCAATAAATACAAAAAAAAGAAGAAAGACGGAAAAATTAAAAATTCTAAACCTAAGTAGGAGGAGAGCGTGAAACCCAATAAATGACGAAGAGAATGGGAAGAAATTAAAAAAAAAGAAAGATGAAAAAAAAATAATAATAGATCAGGAAGGAAGCGAATAGGGAGAAAAACTTCGACTTCTATCTCTTTCCTCTTTCTCCCTTTCCTCATTCCATGAAAGTATTTCTTTAAAGGAAAATTGAAGCTAAAAAAAAGAAAATAAAAAAAATGAAATGATTACAACAGATACTGTGAGACGAAAGAACAGAGAAGAGAGAGAAGAAGAGAATATAAATATATAAGTGTGAATCAGCCAAGTGCTAAACTTTGATGAAAAATTAAAAAAAATTTAAATGCATGAGCTTGTGGTGTGTGTGTGTGTGTGGGTGAGTGTAGGTGCTAATATTACGGAAATAAAGCCAAAATCAAATCAAGGGAAAGCTATTAGTGAGAATGACAACCAAATACAAATTAAGAGAAAGAAAAATAGAAAAAAAAGAAAAGCAGCAGTAGCAACAACGAAAAAAAAATCAACAAATCAGCAAATATTAGAGAAGGATAAAAAGTAACAAGTGTCTGGGTTCCATTTAGAGAGGGTAGACGTATGTCTGTGCTATGGCAAAAAGATGAGAAGAAATAATAAAAAATAAAAAAATTTATGGCATTAGAAGAAAGAAGAGGTGAAGGAGGAGGCGATTAAAAACAGAATGAGAATATTTATCACATTTAAAACCGTAAAAAAGCGATTAGTATGAGACGATGGCTTGTGTATCGTGTTTTGGATGAGCAAAATAAAATGATGATAAAGAAGATCGATGTGTGAGAGAGAGAGAGAGAGAAAGAGAAAGAGAGAAAGTGAGCGAAAGTTGTTTCAATGCTTTCCCCACGCTAAACAAAGAGATATCCAATTTGGCAAATAATAAGTTCATAAAACCAGAAGAAAAAAGTATTTTCTTAAAGTCAATTCAACAAAACAAGTGAATAAATGAAAGTGAGAGAGAAAGAGAGAGAGAGAGAGAGAGAGGGCATAATGGGTAAGTATAAAATCACAATCCACGATTGTGGGGAAACGAGGTATAAAAACAATAATTTTAACGAGAACACAACAACCACAGAACAATCACAATGAGTTGGAAAATTAAGGTAGAAAGAAATTATTTTCTTTTGTTTTCTTTCCTTCCTCTAATAGGCCGGATGCTCGGGACATGATCGATTCACTTCAAACCAGGCATCTATGCATCTTTAACAACAACAATGAGGGCGAAAAAAATGAAAACAAAAATCAGCTCAAATGTCCAGAAGAAAGAATGTAAACAATACTAACTTTTTATGGTAAATACAAAGACATGGAAGGCGGGCAATTTTGTTGCCTTTAAGCATCTCCTCCAGGCAGATGACACACTCTTCATCCTTGTCCTCTGTTAGGATATCCTCTAATTGAGGCATAAATACAATTAGTTTTGAACAATATAGAATAGAATTAGAATCAGCCAACCGTTATAATGCAAAGCTGGCTTCGTGATGCACATCACCAGGTGGCATTCGGCATCCTCTGGCAGGATCGTCTTTGTGCAAAATGGACATTTGAATGCTACAAGACGATGGAAAAGATTGAATATTAGTTGTATTAATGTAACAATTCATGGAAAAAAAACAACTTACAATTAAATGGAAAAATATGAATCGGAAGTGAATGAGGAGTGTGTTGAAAGCGAAGTGAATCACTTGCACCCCCTCCACTACTACCCCCGGCTAAAATTTCTAAGAAGTCTTCACCACCACTGAACGAGGCAAACACATCAATAGGATTGGAAGTGGATGATCTTGATTCGCGTCCACCGACACCAACACCATTTATATTGCCCGAACTATTTTCAGCCAAACTTCTGGCCCGTTGTCTCATATCATTATTATTATTATTATTATTATTATTATTATTATTTGATTGTTCACCAATGACATTTGTTTCGCCTCCAGAAGTTGTGTTAGCTCTTGTTGGACGACTTTGAATGTCTACAACGCCACGCGATGGACTATTGGCTGTGGTACTTTGTTTAGAACCCATTTTCGTTTTCCTTTTCTTCGTCTACCCTCTACTAATCGATGTTGGTCACGTCAAGTGATTCGTTGTTGACAAAACAATAATGTAACAATACAAAGTAAAAAGAAAAAAGGAAATAGAGAAAAGGAAAAAAGAAATGAAATCTCAATCACGAGTATTAAGAGTAAGTGCACAAGTGTAATGATAACAAAATATATTGAGTTTTTGAGAAAGAGGACCTAATTAATTGCATGATGACCATTGAAATCGATTTAAAAAAAAGAACAATATTTTCGTTTTCTTTTTTTTCCTTCTTGGACTTTAATAATTTCGTTTTTCAAAATGATTGTGTTCAATTAGATCGGTGTTAAAATTAGGACTCATCTGTTAGATCTTATTAGATTGGTCTGTTAAATTAATATCTTCACTTTTGTTTCACTATCAACTCCTCTTTTTTTGTATATCCTTTGTCAATTATTGTTGTTTTTGTTGTTGTTGCTGATGATGATGTGGTTTTCGTTGTGGCTTCTTCGCCGTCGCAGTTGCTGTTACTATTGTTCTCTACCGGTGCATGAAAACGATGACGATAAGCAGAAAGAGCCTTGGTAGATGATAACATTAAGTGAAAGACAATAAATGAAACACCAGAGATGAAAGATTAGGTTCAGTGAAAAAGGTTCAACACAAAATAAAAAAATTGATCACTTTTTCCTTTCACTTCTCAGGTTAATCTTATGGTTGTTGCTTCTTCTTTTCCTCTTATATGTTGTTGCTGTTGTTATTCGCTTATTAAGTCTCCTCGATGAGGCTATGATGAGGCTATAATTAGGCTGTAAGTAATGTCGATGTTGTGTTGATGAGGAGTCAGCAGTGAAGAGGAGGAGGCGATGTTTTTGGTTGTTAATATATATTTGCGCCTAGAGCGAGCAAACACACACACACACTGCAGATGTGACTTATGACTCCCGATGTGACGGTAATGAAAAAGAAGAGATCGCTCGTTAATATACCAAAAGAGACACTAATCACACTAAGTTCGTTAGTGGAGTGAGAGTGAAAGAGAACGAGGACGTAATCGTAGTTGTTGTCGATAGCTGAGGATAAGGGGGAGGGAATATGTCGTCAATCAAACATCCCCAACCAGCCGATTGAGGAAGAAAGCTTTAAATGATAAGACTTTACTTAAAGAACTCTTACACATTACTTCGATTTTCTAAAGGTGAAGGTAGAATTAAATCGAATGAATTAAGAAAGTTGAACACTTTCTGAATGTCAACGCTTATGACCATTAAAAAAAAGTATTGAATCGTCTTCTACAAATTGTACCTTTTAAATCTTCAAGACTTTGGGGATGACTTTCTCTCTCTCTCTCTCTCTTTCCTTCTCCTTTCTTGTTCTATTTAATTTATCAAGACATAAATATATACATATATATATATATATATATATATATATATATATATATATATGTATGTATCAGTAGAAAGTGTGAGATTTAAGAAAAATCAGCCCAGAAATAGAAGATGACAAGTGCAAAAAATTATTTCAGGGGCTTGGAAAGATTTACTTTCTGAATGCCGAGGACGGTGAAAGAAGAGGGGAACGGTGAGCTGGTCGATTAAGGTTTCAAAGTTCGAGAAAAGGAAAGAAGGAAAAAACCAAAATAGATTGTGAGCAGATTGTTCGAAATTAAATATGTGCGTGACCAGATTATTAGTTTGGATGTTTTCTTATCTTTATTATCCCAGTGATTTTTATCGAATTTTCTCGAGAATGCAAAGTTTACCTCAAAACGTTGTTAGATTTGTTGTCGAAGTTATCCTGTTGGTACTATGGAACGATTATCATTCAATGTTGTAGGAAACAAACAAAAGCACGCACATATTTATCTTTGCTACATCGATTAGAAAAAAGACAGATGAAAAAAAAAGCACAGACCTTTCCTAGTTTCCAAACGTTTTTGTAATCGCTGTCTTCAAAAGTTAAAAGTTAGTCAAAGAGATGTCGATGTCACTCGGCTGTTGAGAAAGAAAAAAAAGAAGATAATGAGGAAACAAAAGAAGTATTTTTTTTTAAACAACAACGAACGAGGGTTAGATTGAGTTTAGATTTATTCAATGTTGATGATGTTGTTCTGTTTAATGTTTGTTGTTTGGTCGTTGCCGTTGCCGTTGCCTTTTCGTGATCGTGGTAATCTTTTCATCGACCGAGCAACAGCCAATGGTACAGGAAAACGAAGGAGAAGACAGAGAAAAAGAGAAGGAATACAAAGAGCCACAGCACCTCTACACAAACACACAAAACTTATAGTTTACATTCACATGAGAGAAAAAGAGAAAGAGAGAAAGTCACACGGCTCAATTCTCTGCAGCATTTTTTTCTTCGAGTAATATAGCTGATGACTATTTCCACTTTTTTAAAGATAAACACTTTGCCAACCTAGGTGAGGATAGTCGCTTGGCGTGACAAAAAAAACGTGCATATCGATCGATTGAATCAACTCTACCTTCTGTCATCGTTTCAAACAATCTTCTTATTTTATCATCATAATGTTTATATTACTATCAAGACAACATCTTTTTATCTCTGCCACCGAAGAAACTGACAAGGCGAAACTTGACGTTTATAGCCTTAGACAGGAGGAGGAAAAGATCAGACAATTGGAATGGAATTCATTACCGGTTATTGAAGAAATCGAAGACGATGGGGATAGTAAAAAGAAGAAAAAGAAGAATACAAATCAAAAGTCGGACAAGATTGAATCAATTGAGATACTTTGTGGTTGCACATCGAATGATGAGCGCAATTTTGCCTTTTGCGATAATCGAAAGAATTTGATCGTCTTTAACAATTTTCAATTGGTTGTTCTTGCTTCGGTGGCAAGGAATTGTGTTCAATTGCACTTTAATGGAGCTGGTGATCGATTGTTCTATTGTGACAAGTCGGGCGATGTTTATGAGTTTGATGTGAAAACGAAAATTTCCAAACTTTTGCTTGGACATTGTTCTATGTTGTTAGACTTTGTGATGACACCTGACGAAAAGTTTATCATAAGGTATGTTTTCCAACCAACATTAGACATTCGAAAAGTAAATTAATTTCTTAATTTGTTTAGTTGCGATCGTGATGAAAAGATTCGCGTGACACACTACCCTAACGCTTACAACATTTTAACATATTGCCTTGGGCATCGAGAATTCGTCTCCACTGTCCGATTTTTATCCAAAGCCCGCCTCATTGTTTCTGGCTCAGGTGATGGTACTGTTCGTCTTTGGAATATGGAAAACAACGGTCAACAAGTGGCTATCTATGATTTTAACGATATCGAAAAAATAGAAGAGAATGGAGATGAAAAAAGCTCGAAGCAAAATGAGAAACTCGATTTTCAATGGCCAATCAAATCGATAGCTGTCGATGTTACCGAACATTTTCTAGTGATCTCATTCTATAATCGCAACGAGCTTATCGCTTTAAAGGTTGAAGATCAAAACTTAATCAAACTGGGTACCCTTCACCTTTCCTCGGAGCCTTTCCATGTTACCTTTGATCGAGCTCACACTTCTTTCCTTTGGGTGTTCGGTGGCCATAATGACGAGAAAGCATTGAATATCTACGAGGTGAGGGCAGATATACCAGGATTTCAAACGGCATTTCTTACTATGGCCCTTGTGGAAAAGTTAGCAAACGATAAACTTTTGATGGCCGCTTTTAGCGAGACGGAGGCCCAGTCAGCTGCTGTCGTAAGTCGACTGTTCAAATGTCGCTACGATAATCTCACTAACTATTATCAACAGAAGCAAATTAGAGAGGCGGAGGCGAGGCGTAAAAGAATACGAATGTAGAGAAAGAGTGAGCTCTCTTTCTTTTTTTTTCTCTTTGTTTTTTTTATCGAATTGTTCACATTTCTCATGCTTTTTCGATAAAGTACATTTCCCTCTCTCTCTCTCTCTCTCTCTCTCTCTCTCTCTCTCTCTCTCTCTCTCACTCTCATTTTCTTTCTCTTCACTTTCCTAACTACGGATGTCCTCGACGTCCGGTGTGTGGAGAGTCGGCAAAAAAGCTTTATTTTCATTTTATCAACAAATACCAGATCACCACAACCATTACCACCTTCCTCACAACAGTTGGCCAACATCATTGAATCGATCATTTTTCTTTTTTCTCATCGTAAGAATATGGACCCCACCTCGGGTAAATCATTGTCCACCACCTCAGAAGATGATACTACTTACGTTGGGCGTGGTAGTAGCCAAAAGCGTTTACTACATTCCGATTCTTCCATCTCATATCAATTTCCTCGACCACCGACAACACCACCGACACCTGGTCCATCTGGCTCACAATATCTTCGCCAAGAGAGCCTTAAGGAAATGTTAGCCACACAGGTGTTTTTTTCACCTACAATGTATCCAATTGAAGACGACGATGGTAGCCACGATGAGTCCAAATCAATAGTATTGGGAATCATTCTGGTGACCATTATGATTGCTTCGCTTATATCCTTTGTTTGTTCGAAGGTACGTCGATGTGCACACTTCACCGATGTGGCTGGCTATGAGAATTGTTCTCGATATTTTCATTTCTATTCGATCATGTCGATTGCTTCATGTTCTGTAACATTTATCATTTACTTTCTACATCTCATTGCACAATGTGATCTCTTGTGTCTAACTGACCAGCGAGTGGGGTATGAGCTTGGCATGGTGGCCGTCACTGGTGGCCTCTTGGGACTTAGCACTGGCCTCTACTTTTCTCAAACAGATGCCCTGGTGGAGTCCTTCTCGATGGCCAGCTTTATTCTTACGGATATTTCATTACTTTTGTATCTGATTAGAGCGTTAATGCTCATTAGGGCGTTGATTGTTTGTAGAAAAAAACGAACGCTATGGCGAAGACAGTTATCGGCTGAAACAAACCGACAACCGTCAAGGTATGGCTCTCGACGATCACTTTCGAAAGAATCAAATAATCATCGACATCCTACCTTACAAACAACAACATCAAATATCTCCCTAACTAAGCAACCAGTCTCATCAAGCCAAGCAATAAGAGATCTAATGTTGGCCCGACAGATTTCATTATCATCAGCTGTAGCAGCCCACAAGCAAAAGCAGCAGCAACAACAACATCAGCCAATGGTAGTGAGCTATGTAAGAAATAGTTCAAGGAAAAAAACTGTCTCTACTTTCGCCTCCGATGACTTTGATGACGATGTTTTTATTCAATGAAAACCAAATTAATCCTCTTGTGGAGAATGAGCATCAACTATGTAATTTAAATATAATTCATTATTTCATTTGAAACAAAAAAAAACATTAGAATAAAACAAATTATATTTGACACATTAATTATGATTAGTAGCGTTAGGTTCATTGGCATTCCCACTGGTCCCTTTTCCTACAGCCAACCAACCAACATAATAGAATCGAACAAAAAAATATTAGACCTAGCCTCAATGAACAAACATTTAACATGGAAATTGATTGATTAGTTAATGAAAGATGAGAAAATAACTTAAACAATTAACTTTATTTAAAATCTCCTTCCAAGCCCTTCATGTTGAAACATTGAGAGATATGATTTTAATGGAACAGATTAAAGGTATTCGATTTTTGTTAATGAAAGTTAGCTTTGTGCCCGAAACGAAAAGATAGATATCAAGCCTACAAAGCTAAGTTTAACGAATTATTTTAAACAAATAATTCGTGGTTATTGTTGGTGGTAATGGTATTGTTAAAGAAATGCAACAACATCATCGATTAGATCGATTAGACTTTGTTATAACTAATTAGTAATGAGGAGGCACACATGTATAAATGAATAAATGAATGAATGAATGAATGAACAAAAAAAAACAAACGAATGAATATATATCTATTATATATCTCGAAGTCTTTGAAATGCTTGTAAAAGTTAAGCCATAGTTTGTGGTGTGATTCGTTCACCTTGTGCAATCTCGCCATTGCTATACTTGATATAGCACATCTTTGCCTCATAGGCGTAGATACCGAAGGAGACGAAGCCGAAAAGCTGTTGTTGTTTGGAAATATAGACAACGATCATAAAATTAAATGAGTCATTGGAAGGAAAATGATCATTATATAGATATTAAACATTAAAGGAGCAGATAACTTACTGAGGTTACGATGGCAACTCCACCGCTGACCAATAACAGCAATGATGCAACGAGAAAGAATAGACACCATATTAGACTGTAAGCAAATTCAGCCAGAAGCCATTGAAAACGATATAATCGTTCCACAACATGAAATGCATAGGCACCGAACAGGAAGATACTTATCCAAAAAGCGCTCATTGAGGTGAAACCATAGAATCCGACCGAGCTTGAGGAAACGGCGAATTGACTTACGATAAAGCCGGCCAAATCGATTATCTATTTAATCGTGATATAATACATTCAATTTTATGGTGATATTTCAATGTGACCGTTCATTCCAAAGAAGAATCGAGGAGAAGAAGAAGAAGAAGTAAACTTACCACGACAATAATCTTGATAAGACCGGCTATAGAGTTTACATACTCGTTATCATATCGTATCAATGGAGTGATGTTCGTTGTTGTTGTCGTCGTTGTTTGGAAGTTCGACATTTTGTCTTTTATTATAGATTTTATTCAAATTCCCAACTAATATAACAAATATGAAGGAAGATTAGGAAGAAGAGAAACTACGAACTAAATTGATAAGATTAAGAAATAATATAAAGATGAGATATAATTTGTAACTGTAATATTATTTTAAGATAATAAATGAAAGCGATGTACTAACTTCTATATGATTTTGCCTACAAGGTAAGCTTAACAATGTTGCTGTTTACTAATTTTGATTAGAGCAAGTGGTGGTGATGGTGGTGGTGGTGGTAGCGAAAAAGAAAAATAGAAAGAAATACTTGCCCTGGAGAAAGAGAGAAAGAAGAGGCACAGAACTGGCTCTCTCTCTCTCTCTCTCTCTCTCTCTTCTTTCCTAACAGTCTAAGTGTGTTGATCGTAGAGGAGTTCTGTTCGTCAGTCGATGCTCACTTAAATGCTCATTGATGTTAGTGTAGTTGATAGTAGTCAATAGCTTTTTGCTGTTAGTAGGTTGGTAATAGTTGATTATGATTGTTCTCGTTTACTATCATGGAATAAGTCAAACATTCATTTCCAAGTCTTTCAACATTTACACTCCCAACATTAGACACTTTATTATTACTGCCTTTGATTCAGATATTAATGAAAGATCATTGTTTCATTTAATTGATTATTTAAATAGTAATCGCTTTGTGATTATCACTTGTCGAGATCCATTCACAGGAAGAGGGAGAGTGAGAGAGAAATTACAAATAGATAAACGAACAAATTGTATTGGAACTCACTTAACATCACACATGTCTCAAGAAGTTAAATAAGTCCATTTATCGATCATATGTAAAATTTTTATTTTTTTTTTTGCCAAGAATCGATAGACGATAATTATTGAAATGCTCCAAGCTTTGTGTCTTCAACCGCCAATGCAGACAAAAACACCTGATTGAATTCCATTCGAATCTCTCTTGGAAGGAATGACTTCAACTATCGATTCTACTATTTGTTACAATTTACTTTAGAATTCATTCTTAATTTTTTTGTTATTATTATTTGTGAATAGAATTTTATGTATTTTCTTGTATGCAGTTTTTTTCCAATCAAATTCTTTGAATAATTGTGAATAATTTAAAAATTAAAATCTAGCGTCCTCTAGTGACAACATTTAAATCGATACTATCGATTTATTGTCTTAAAATTCTTTCTATCGACTAGATTAACGAAAACTTATTGTACATAGGCAGTATTTATTACTTTTTCGATTATAGTCGCTTTTTATCTTTATGTTTGTATTTGTTTTTGGGTGTACACTGAAGAAAATGGAAAATATAAATCTAGCCACATCTGAATGGTCTACTTTATTTAGTAAGGCACAGCTTAGTTTTGCTTTCACTTTTTATCTCTCTCTCACTCTCTCTCTTTCTTTATTTTGATACTACTCAACACTTTCTGGTTGAAGCCCTTATCTTCCTGTTAACCAAACAACTTTGGATCTCATTTCTATTATTATTGATTAAACTTTGCCATTTACTTTATAGATTCTATCTATTCCATACATCAACATGCGTGTTACTCAATTACAAGTGTGTGCCCGAATGGATAAGGTGACTGAATTCATGCCTAATGAAGATTTTGTCTTCTTCTTCAAACTACAATGCGATAACTGCCGTTTGGAGAGCGATTCACCAATTGGTATCTCATTCGAAAAGGTACCTATCATGGAAGGCAAGGCATATATTAATCTAGCCTATAGGTGTAAAGATTGTAATCGTGTCACTCAGGTGACCATCTTGGAGGATAAGCTAGCATCCTATGACATTGATGATTCGGAACAATTCAAAACTATTGTGGAGTTTGATATCCGTGGCTCGACACCGACTTATTTTGAGCCTGGTCCATCATTGTTTCAATGCAAAGGCTCTGAATCTGGAAGAGAATTCCTCGGTATTGATTTAAGCGACAATGAATGGGTCGATTATGATGAGATTATCAACAAGGCAGTGGGCATATTTGATTTGAAATATAAATTTGAGACAATAAGCCGTAAATAATACATTAAAAGCTGACATTCATCATCTTTCTTTCTCTCGCTATATCATCGTGCAAATGATTTCACAATTTGAATAGTATCACAATTAGATATTGAAAAACAAATTTTATTCAAAAAAAGAAAGAAAAAAAAAGAATCTTGTCAAAATGGTTTTTCAATGAGATGTAGCTGTTATTCTTTATATACCATCCAAATGGAATCCAAATAAAATATTTGAACAAAAATCCACAAAAAGTGCTTGATGAAACAAAAGAAAAAGTTCTGGTTTGTTTTCATAATTAGTAATCGTTTTGATGATAGGTTTTAGTTTGAGATGTTGGCTGGCCGTAAATCAGTTTGCATTCGTTTACATGTTGAGAACATTTGTTTTTAAAGTGTTTCATTGCTGGAAAAGAAAACTTAATAACTTCTCCTTACACAAAAATCTAATTAAAAATTTAATTTTTTTTTGGTGTCCCAATTTGTTGAAGCGCTCTCGAATTGCCTATGTTTTAGTCTATTTTAGTTAGAATCTAAATTTACAACTAAATATCTCCAAATCAATCAATAACTGATGCCAATGGATTCTTTAAACTATTATAATATATAAAATATCAATAAGATAGAGCAAAAATTATAGTTATTCAAAAGCTAATGAATTAATTAATAATAATAAGTATACACACGCACACACCAGTTAAGCACACAAACACGCACAAACAAACACACGCACGCACACACACACACAGACAGGTGCATAAATACAAACACACACACAAACATTAAATAGATTATAAACTTAAGGAATACCCAAAATGGTCGATTGCTATCGCCTTCATTGATGTTAATATTCGTCTCGATATTGGTAATTAATTCCATACAAATTGCTGATTCGTACGAAGTGTTGTGAAAAAAGAATCTTGTGTGCAATAAAAAATCCAAATATGAATGATACTGATGAGATTAATTGTGGAGATGATGTTGCACCATCGATGTTTAGTGTGTGTGTTTGCGTGGTTTGATGTTCAATGTGTTTGCGTTCACCTTCGACGTGGTGGTGGAGAATTATCTCGATAGTTTCTTCGTCGATAAGTGGCTGGTGAATGAGATCGAGAACGTGAATGGCGTGAGGAATAGTGTCGAGACGGTGGTGGTGAACGTCGTCTTATGATTGGGCTCGGCGAACGTCGACGAAAATCGCCACCGGTTCGTAGTTGAGGTCCACGGTCCTAGTGATACAATATATTGGTTAGATTGGCCTCTCATACCCGACAACAAAAAGCTGACTTACATTTCGATAATTAGGAAAACGCCTAGTTGGCGAATCAATCTTACGGCCAGGTAGAAGATCCTCACGTCTCGATTCAGTTCTCTCCAAACGTTCCCGCTCCAGTTGGTCCCTCTCCTTTTTCCTTTCAGTTGCCTGCTCATCGTTGAGTGGAAGCCAATAGATGTAGGGCAACGTTTTTGTTTTTCGGAAAAGCTCATCTAAACCTTTTTGAGGAGATTCACTTCGTTTTTTGCTCATTCGATCGATCTCTTCGCTATCTTCGTGCTTTGATTCCTTTTGCTTTGGAGGTGAAACTGAAAGGGAATTAGATCGCTCATCTAATGAATTAAAAAAAAGACGACAAACAATTAAATTCAAAAATAATAGACAAGCATATTAATGAAAGCATACCTCGAATTTGTGGCGATTGGTCTCGTCTAGAGCGAATTCTCTTCAAATCGGCTTCGTCCTTCTTTTTGTAATATTCATTGCGAATGGTTAAATCATTCGTGCTGTCGGTTACCTTATTCTTGTCCCATTCACGTACAGGTCTATGAGGCTCATTATGTTTGTCCACTTTGGCTAATTTGGAATCGTTCACAGCCGTATTGAGCACAATATCGAATTTTCCTTTGGGAAAGTTAACTTCATTCTTCTTATCAGTAGTCATCTTTTCATTAATTGGCTTCTCTGGAAGATTTTGATAGTTTTCTGGATGAAGACATCTGTCAATGTCTTCTAGCGTGGCATAATCGACACATAGATTCTTGGGACTCGATTGTGGCCATTTGAGGTTATGAAGCGCCTCTCGTGCTTTGACAGCTTCCTCAAGAGATGAATAAACAACATAGCACTTTGATTTGATCTTATCGATCCAAAATTTCTCCTCATCAATAGTGCCACCGTTTGAAGTAAGCAAGCGCTTCAGCTGCTGTAGTGTATATGGTCGAACCAGGCCAGTAATAAAAAGAACAGTCGATTCTGGATTCTTGGCAGGAGGGACTGGAGCAGGAGGAGCTGCTTTAGTCTCGTCAGTTTTTTCAGATATTGGTTTCTTTACATCCTCAGATTTCACTTCCAACAGTCCAATGTTGTTCTCCTTCTTGGTTGTGATGGCCTCCTTAGGAGACTCAGACTTTTGACTATTTTCATCTGGTTCGATTGATGCTGAAATATCCTCATTGTTTGTAGTTCGATTTGAATTGCTTAATTTATTGGAGTTGACAGTCTCTTTGATGAGTTCTTTCAGTTTATCACTGGAGATACCTTTTTTTAAGACTGAAACACTATCAGAAACAGTAGAGCCACCCCAGCGGCGTTTTTTCTGCGCCGTGATAGTAGCTGAACATTTAACTTCTTCGTCATTTTGATACTTTGAATGAGAAAATAGACGTTCTCGCAAGGATGTGCTCTTATTCTCAGAGATGGTCTTGGAAGGAGCCACTTCAGCCTGATTTGGCTTGTCTACTTCCATCTTTTCTTCTACAATGGTCTTTTCTTCTACAATGGTCTTTTCTTCTACAATGGTCTTTTCTTCGACAATGACCTTTTCTTCGACAATGACCTTTTCTTCTTCAATGATCTTTTCTTCTTCGATCTTCTTCTTATTATTTAGCTCTTCTTGATTGTTTGGTGTTTCAGATTGCTCCTCAACCACTGGTGGTTCAATCGTAGTTTCTTTAAAGGTATCAGATGTCTTCAACCGCTTAGTACTGCTTTCATTTGGTGATTCGCCATTCAAGTTAACAACCTTTGGAACAATTTTAGGTTCATCTTCTTTCTCTGGTAATGGTTGTAGTGTTGCCTCTTCTACAGAGAGCTCATCTGGAGGTGGTGTAGACTGTCGCTTACGTTTATTTGAACTAATGGTCAATTTTATGCCTTGATTCTCTTCGTTCATGGTTATTGAAGAGTAGAGCTTTTGCTCTTGCTCTGGCTCTTGCTCTTGATCTTGCTCTGGCTCTTGATCTTGCTCCTGATCTTGTTGCTGTTCTTGTTGCTTCTCATCAATATCGTTTGATGAGTCATTCAAGCTCTCAGTGCTATTCGATTCATCTTGATCAATTTGCTTTGAACCTTGATTATCAACGTTAAATGCGGGTTCTTGTTCTATTGGTTGTGATATAGGTTGCGGTGATGGTGGTATCTGCTCAATTATCGGCTCGTTGACTACTTGAGCTGACTTTACCTGTAAGGAAGCCTGCTCTGACTCTATCGACTATAGATGAATAATGAAAATAATCAATCGAATTAATGACATAAATCAGACAAATGATAATATTGGAAATAAACAATCAACTTACCGCTATGAGTAATTCTTGAAGTTGTGATTTGGTGCCGTTCGATTTAAGGCCTCTCTTTTTCAATTCTTCTTTAAGATCAACCACACGTAACGTGTGCAATGGTTTACCGTCCAATAATATAGTTTCCATTTTATCAATTATGAACTTTAATCAACATGAAGTTATGCAATAATGTTATCGATTTAAAATCTCATATTCAATTGAGAAAAGAAAAACAATTTGTTTATGATTGACAACAAAAGGTGAGGGAATAAGGAAAGGAGAATGTGTGTGTGCTAAAAGCTGCAGCGAGATAGAGAGTGAGAGAGAGAGAAAGAGAGAAAGAGAGAGAGAGAGAGAGAGTGAGAGAGTAAGTGAGTAAATAAGTGAGTATGTGTTAGAATCAATAAGAGAAAGTGTGTGTGTATTAGGGAGAAAGCAAACAAGCGGCATAATCGCCCTCCTACATGCAATATTCTACATCACACTTCGACCCGTCCACAGAGGATAGGACACTCTTATTTATTAAAAATAATTTCTTTTCCTTCCTTCTAAATGAAAAGAAAAGTTATTAATTATTAATTAATATTATAATATTAAATTATTTATACAGTTTTTTTTATAGATTGATAAGTATAATAGTTGATAAATATAGGTAGGCATTGAGGAAGGTAATATTGAATTAAGACGATAAAGAAAAAAAAAAGAAAAGAAAGAAAGAAGGTATAATACGATGATTGCATAATGAATGTTTGTTTGGAAAGCCCTCTACCAGAGGGTGTTCACTATAATCGATGGGAAAATATCGTTTGTGCCTAATGTTTACAACATAATTCATTTTGTGGCTAGTCAGCAAATTTGTTTTCTTTTTTTTCAAATACTTTTATATTTATTGATAAATTTAGACTTTTATATGTATATATATAGATTTATATATATATATATATATATATTTATAGACATAATTTTTTTTTGACAATTATAATTACCACCAAAAAAAAACAAAGTAATTATGGAGACAGCCAGAGTGGATGAGCGAAATGGAAGTGTTCAATCAATCATCAAAACCAATTCATTACGCAATGCTAGTCTTGTTCTTATGGCCATTCTGATCATTTCAATCATTTTGCTCTTTTTTGTCTATTTTACATTTCCCCATTTCGAGCCGTAAGTAATTGAATTTTTTATTATATTATCTTTCATCTAATAGATAAAATGGTTCTCTCCTTTCTTTTCTTTCTTTCTTTCTTTCTTTCTTTCTTTCTCTCTCTCTCTCTCTTTTTAGACATGAGCTTCTATATCTTAAGCTACCTCGTAACATTGAAGATGCTAAAAATCTTGGATTAGTTCTTTCTAATTATACCAATCGATATTTTTTTACTGTTTTGGTTGGCTACATTCTTACTTATATATTGTAAGTTGATGATAATAGATAAGATTTATATATATCGCTTGTAATTATCGACTGTAATCATTTCATTTTTTTAGTCTTCAATCGTTTGCCATTCCTGGTTCAATCTTTTTGAGTATTATGTCTGGCTTTTTATTTCCATTCCCATTGGCAATTGTAGCTGTCTGCTTTGTAAGTTGAATTGAATTGTTTATTAATTTTAAATTGATTCATGGAATTACCTTAGTGTTCGGCTGTTGGTGCATCGAATTGTTACATTCTTTCAATGATATGCGGCCGTCCATTCATTGTGAAATATTGGCCTGAGCGAACAACCAAATGGGCTGATCATATACGCCAACATCGAGACCATCTGTTGAATTATATTATATTTCTACGGATAACACCACTCTTACCCAATTGGTTCATTAACATCACCTCACCAATACTCGACGTACCGTTGAAGACATTCTTTGTTGCAACTTTTATTGGTGTTGCTCCTCCGTCTTTTGTAGCCATTCACGCTGGAACCACATTGCATGAGCTTTCCTCTTCCTCGGGCATCGTTTCACCAACTTCTGTCATTATGTTGGTTGTATTTGCAGCGCTATCGATTCTGCCGATTATATTTAAAAACAAATTACAAAGTAAATTCAAAAGTGCTTGAAATGATCGAATTAGAAAATGCCTGGATGCACATACTCTCTACGATTGCTATCTATTGCTTTCTTCTTTTTCACTCTCCCTCTCTCTCTCCCTCTCCTAAATGTCCATTCGAATAGTCCAGTATCTTAATTTATTTAATTTATATATATTCATTTTATCTGTGTTATTTATTCGTCACTTATTGTTTTCAAATTGATGTGAAAAAAATTTATATTATCTTAAATTCCATTCATATTTATCATCTTCACGAAACTTGTTTTTTACAAATAGATTATTAAACCAAACGCGTATAAGTTGATAATTCGGGTCCTCCTCGAACGCCAGCCTACGGGTATATTTTAGAAAGTCAGCAAACTCTTGTGGATGACCGGCGCAAAGGTTATCAATGGATGTCTCCTGTTTAATCAAACCGATTTGTCTATATCGATCCCTAATAGTACCACCTTTTAGGCCCGACCAGGGTAGTTGCCCTTTGCGTACGAAATAGAGGATAACATGTGCCAATGCTTCAAGATCATCACGTCGTGATTGTTCAACACCTAGATGAGAGTTAATGCTCATGTAACGAGCCGTACCGATTAGATTCAATCCTTCTCGGTAAGGCACATGTCTGCCAGTATGATCGATGTAACCTTTCGATAAGCCAAAGTCAACGACAAAGATTGTATTTTTTTGTTCACCATTCGAGAAGCCTAATAAAAAATTCTCTGGCTTAACATCTCGATAACAAATTCTAGATAGACAGGTAGAAAGACAAATGGTAAGAATAAGTCGAAAGAAAGAAAGAGTTTGACAAAACAAAGAGATACTTTTTGAAATGAATAAACTCGAAACGATCGATAAGCTGAAGTGTTATGTAGAGAATAGTTTTTAGAGAAAAATTTCGTTTGCACGATTCAAAGACATCCTCAAGATTTCTACCAAGCAATTCCATAACAAGCACATTGTATTGATTCCATTGGCAGAAGTGAAATATCTGCGGGAAGCCGATTTTTTTCTCAAGGCAGCCGATTACTTGATAAATTCGATATTCATTTATTAATTGTTGATTCTTATCAGTGATTGCTTCAACTTTGATTGCCACCTTTTTTTTATTATTCAACTCTTCACCAATATAAAGATCACCGAATGAGCCATAGCTGAGCTTCTTAATGAATTGATAATCAATAGGGCCAGCATTTATAGTAATATTATCTAATAATGTTGTTGTGGAATGAGCACCAACATCGCTTAGAATTGATTGTGAGCTAAAAGGAATCCATTCACCCGAAGAAAGGTTCGATTTCGAATGATTCATGTTTAGCGAATCTTGATTAACCTTTGAGGAATCGGAATTCATTGCTTCAAGTAAGTAATCTATTTAGGTTTATTTTGTTTTTGTTTAATATAAAAACCAAAGTCAATCTAATTAGTTTCCTTTTCAATTCAATGAATTAATTAAATTAATTTGTTCTATCTTCGTTTCGTCCCCTTTCCTCATTCTTCTCCTCCTTCTTTCTTTCCCTTTGGTTCTAATTTAGATACACCAAAATCATTTTTTCATTTTATCTGTACTTTTACACACACACACACACACACACACTTATTTTTATCATAATCAAACGAATGTCTGTTTGTGACAGTTTCATTTTAGTTGGTTCTCTTTCTTTCTTTTCTTAGTTAAATCCAGAGAATTTAAGTAGGCCTCTCTCATTCTCTCTCTCTCATTCTCTCTCTCATTCTCTCTCTCTCTCTCTCTCTCTCTCTCTCTCTCTCTCTCTCTCTCTCTCTCTAATTTGCTCTAGAAAGCAAGTGCAACTGAGTCTACGTTGGCTCATTTAAAATCATTATTGTTTGCCAAATGAACATTAGAATTTTCCATATACATTCATTTTTTGATTGGCGGCTTACTACTAGTTAGCTCAACAATAGCAATCAATGGCAGCCATCGAATGAGATAATGTCAACTCATTAATTTATGATTGAAATATATTAAGTATAAATTTAATATATATTTATATATAGATAGATATATATATATAAATCTATAAATCTATGCATCTATATATCTCTGTATCTATATTAATCAATTAATTACATACATGAGATGCATTGAATGCCTTCGATGTTTGGCCATTTTGAATTCTACTATTTTGAATCGAAACACACATGTTATCCTATTAAAACAAAAACTACAAATTATAACTTTTGTTTACTTTTCCATGAGAGAGGAAGTGACGGGTAGCAACCCAAAATAAAAGGAAAAAAAAGAATTTCCAATAAATCAAATAAAAAAAATAAATTTAAATTTGAAACTTCTCGTGAATGTTGAACATCTTGCCCAATGTACTCGACTTATTTTTGTTTCGAGTGTCTCGATCTGATATTACAATATCCAGTTGTCTTTGAGGCTTTTTTGGATTATTCTTATGATGGGGGGTGGGCGGGGGCGAAGAGAAGAATGAGGAGGAGGAAGGAAAAAGGAAAGGCAAGATAGGAGGCAAAGCAGGGTACAATGGAAAGAAGGAACTGAGCCAGGGTGGGTGGGAAGAGTGAAAGAATGGAAGAGAGATGTTATTACTGCTCTTAATCGTAATAATAATCGCGTCATGTGCGTGTGACAGGTATAAAAGTTCTGAGAAGCTTCACTTGGGCCCCCTTTTCTATTTTCTCTTCTTCTTCTTTTTCTCCTTTTTCTTCTCCTTCATTCTCTTTCTTCCTCTTCCTTCTCGTTGGAACAGAGTCGAGCAAGCCTATGGCGTTCGCATTGAGAATGCTTTTTCTCTCAGCCATTCTCTGTTCCATTCGATTCGATATTTCATTCCAACTTCTCGATGTTTTATGTATTATACTTTGATGGTGCAACCATTGCCCACTCTATGCTCTGTGTGTTTTATTGTATTTGCTTGTTTATCCATTCACTTGTGATGTCCACATCTTTACTTTCCTCTTTTCTTTCTTTTTCTTTCTCTCTCTCTCTCTCTCTCTCTCTTTTCTCTCTTTCTATCTATCTCACTCACTCTCTCTCTCTCTCTCTCTCTCTCTTTTATTTTTTTCTGAATAAATAAAAACAGTCTAAATCGTGTTTCTAAAAGTTTCTTTTCTTCTTTAACTTTTTTTTCCTTGGTTGTATTTATTTATATATTTTGTGTTTGTTTATTTGTTTCGTTAGTGTTCCAGAATGATAAATTTAGTGTCTTTATTTAGACGAGAGAGAGAGAGAGAGAGAGAGAGAGAGAGAGAGAGAACGAGGCAATAACGGTTCAAGATGACGCTTCATTCTACCATCAATTCGAATGAAAAGAAAGTAAGGAAACAGCAGGGCGACTTTCTCCTATCAGCAGCAGCCATTCTCTTTCTTTCTTTCCCTCTCTCTCTCTCTCTCTCTTTCTTTCTTTCTTTTTTTCTCTCTCTCTCTCTCTCTCACTTTTTGCCAATTGATTGTAACGAACATGTTATTTATTTTTATTAGTAGAGAATTATGAGAATAGATCGAAACAATAGATCTAGCAAGTAACACAACTCGAATCAATCGATCTAAACCAATAACGATCTTGATTATTAGCTCTCTCTCTCTCTCTTTTTTTCTTTTTTTTTATATTTTTTTCTTTTGAATTGTTTGCAGTGTCACCTTCTTTTCTAAGACTTTCAAACTCGACAATAAATCGATTAATATGTAAATTTTATTTGAATGAATATCCGAACTTTTTTTCTCTCCCTCTCGTCCACCCTCTCCCCTCCCCCCAAGAAATATGGGAATGCATTTAGTGAGATATTAAATTCTAGTTCAGTTTAATATTTTCAATGAAAGACCTCAACAATGTGTTGATTGTCGAGACACGATGATTATATCGTGAATTCTCAATTCAATTATTCTTATTAAAATTTCCTTCCTCATAATTAAAGTGAGAGAAGAGTACGATGGTTACGAGTGCGTGTGTGTGTGTGTGAGTGTCATGACGTGTATGTGTGTTTGTACGTTAATCGAGTCTGCTTTTTTGTTCGGTACGTATAATTAAATTAATATTCCGAGAAGTAGTATGATTCATTCATTTCTTTTTCCAAATGCTGTTAGAGTTGAAGATGAAGTAGTAGAAGAAGAAAAAAGGAGAACAAATCTGGACTTTGATTTTCACCCTTGAAATGAAAGCGAGAAGGGAAAATCGATTAATATATATTATTATTATTATTATTATTATTTATATAAATTAGACATAGAGAAGTCAGAGAACAAAAAATTGACTTTATTTAAATTTAATTTGAATTTGTGTGAAACCACAGTGAGCGGAGTGTTTTTTCTAGGAGAGGAGAAGGAGTGAAGCAGATTGAATATTTCATATCTGACATACGCACCCACCACCACCAACACCACTTTGTCTGATTATATTTGCCATGTTTTCCGCTATTGAGAAAAAGACTCTCTTCCACTTAACAAAAACCCTTTTGTGTTAATCGATTCAGAGGGAAAGAAAGGGAGAGAGAGAGAAAAAAAAGAGTGAAAGAGAGAGAGAGAGAGAGAGAGAGAGACGTCGATGGTGCAGCATTCGGAACTTGAATCGTAAAAGGGAAAAAATTCAACTGACTATGTGTGTGTTGTAACGCTCTTTAAGAATCCATTAATATCAATCAAATTTTAATAACGAATAGTTTACATGCATTCAAACATATACTTTCATCTTGAGCCGTTGTCGTCGATAGAAGTATCAATGTTTTTGATATCTTTTCCGATAAAAAATGAAAGAAAGGAATAGTATCATTTATTACGTACACATGCCCACCTCCTTTAACCTCACAAAGGCATAATGTCTTTTTGGAGAGGCGAGAGACAGAGGACACAAGAAGAAAGTAGCTGCTACGATTACAATTGCCTTCCACTGAGTTATCAATGGAAACTAAAGTTATTCCTTTTATTTTTTGTTTTGTTTAATTATAAATTTTTTTCGTCCTATAACTTTTTTTAGTAGAAAAGGAAACTATCACTTAAAGAAGGCAATGATTACACAATGCCTTGGAAGACGTTATGAACAGCATCAGTTAGGTTCGATGGATCTTTGACGGGTTAATGCTATATCCTACCTAACAAGTCTGTTACCTATTAATTCCTTCAAATTATTTTAAGGGTTTCAAAACAAAATTAAATTTCAAAACATAATTAATGCTCAACATGTATTCCTTCTTGCAGCAATCCAAGTAAAGTCCAATGTCCTCAGTGTTAATAAAATCAATTTGATTGTAAAACCAAAATGGTTCCAATTTAATTGGATTTGAGTGTTTATCAAAAAGCCAAGTTATCCAAGTATGTCACAGACTGCCTAATGACAAGCTTGCCTTTAATGAATAAAAGAGTGAAATATATAAATATATAAAATATATAAATATATAAAATATATAAATATATAAAATATATAAATATATAAAATATATAAATATATAAAATATATAAATATAAATATATAAATATAAATATAAATATAAATATAAATATAAACATAAATATAAATATAAATATAAATATATAAATATTAATTTAAATATAAATATGCATATATATATTTATATAAATATACTATTATATATGTGTATTTATATATCTAAAAACAACAACAACAACAACAAAGACGAACATCTATGTGTTTATGGTTTAACTCTTTTTCTCTCTCTCTCTCTCTCTCTCTCTCTCTCTCTCTCTCTCTCTCTGTTTATTTGCTTCTACATAGAACGGCTTTAGAGAATTTTTAATTAAATTTGTTAATTTTTAAAATGTATATTAAAAAACTAACAAGAAAAAAGTCTACTAAATTAGCAACGCTATCGTAGAATTAAAGATGTGATGAGAGAGAGAGAGAGAGAGAGAGAGAGAAAGAGAGAGCGAATTTTCTTTTCTTGTTGGGACTAGCTGACAGAATCGTAAGCGAGTGAGTGAACGAGCGAGCGAGATATGAAAGCTAATAATGGTACAACTAATAAAATAATAAGTCAATTTACAGCTGTCGCCAGAGAGAAATGAGGGGCAAGAAAGAGGAGAAATAGAAAGAGCTGTTGTGTATGTGTTTAGAGCTTTTTTTTGTTCGTTTCACTGGCACATGCATCCTAAAGTAGTCTATATTCGACGCCCTAATGGATAGATTTTCCGGACTCCTACACTCATTCACTCACTCACTCACTCAGACAAGGAAACATCTACTTGCCATTTTGCTGTTCTTCAACCGCTCAATGTGTCTGTGCTGCCTTCCTTTCCCTTTTGTCTGCGCTTATGTGTTCTTCATATTGCCGGCGAAATATTCGATGTCTGCCAATTAGTGGTGTTTTTATTGCTTTACATTCTTTTCTATTCGTCTCCCTTCCATTCATTCATTTTTTTGTTGAATTTATATATATATATATATATATATTTCTTTTTAATATTTCAATTCTGTCGCTGCTGTTGTTTAAGCAATAAGAAATTTAAGTTTAAAATTTTACTTGTTTTTGTTATTATTTGCTTTCTTTCTTTAAAAATCGTATTTTGTACAAATGAGAAAAAAAAGAGAAAAAAATTCTATAAGAGAAAATGAGAAAGAGAGCAAAAGGAAATGAAACAAAGATAAATAAACAAAAAATGGGTTTGTGTTTGTGCGTGTGTGTGTGTGTGTGTGTGTGTGTGTGTGCGTTTGGTAGAAGATGAAATGGAGGAGAAAAGAAATATGTTTACAATTAGATTGATTAAAGTCGATGATTAATTAAAAATGAGAAGAGATATGCATCCAATTGTGAGTGTGTGTGTGTATGTGTATGGGTGTGTGCATCACTCATTCTATACTCCTTCCATTTAAATCAATTCAAATGTTAACAATTCTTGAGGAGAAACAAGATACAGAGATTGTGATATGTTTGAAAGTTGCTTCAAGCTGAGAATGTACAGATTGATCTAAGATGTTGGATTTAGACGATAACAACAATAATAATCCAATGATTCCATTATCTAAATTGGTCACATAATCGTTTCTAATCGATGCTTTTATATAAAATGTATATAATACACCAACAAATAGAACAAATCTAGTCATCTTCAACTTTAATTTCCATATCAGCATCACTATTCTCATCATCTAGATTATCATCACCAATCGTTGCATTTGGCCTAAAGTCATCCTCCTCATCGCCAAAGTCATTCATCTCATCAGCTCTACTACAGCTATCACTACTTCTGTCATCAAGTTCATCCTCCTCGTAATCGGAATTTCTAATTAACTGATTTTCATGATGATGATGCTGTTGTTGTAGGTTCACTGGTTTCCCATCATTTGTAACATAATATTGTGGTAGGTTGGTTGTCGATTGACTGTTGGATCTGTTAGACTTGCTATCACAGACGGAGTCGATCGGTGGATATCCTAGCTTACCACAAACTGCTGAGACAGCATTCTTTACACTCCCAACGCTGCCGGTTGAATGAGTTCGAATATATTTAGCTTGTTGCTGCTGTTGTTGTGGCTGCTGCTGCTGCTGCGACTGTGGTTGCCCACTTGGTGAGGTGTAAAGACCAACGCGACTATAGATATTGGTTGAATGCTTTGTGGTGACTGGGTCACTGAGATCTAAAAGAAGATAATAATAAATAAAATATTCCAAATAATAAGCTAACGTAATGTCATCTGTAAGAGGCCTCTCGTTCACTCACCTGGATTTGGATTGTTTTTAGTAGGCAGCGTTTGCTCTCGGGTGCCACCCGTTGAGAGGAGTTCTCTCTCCTTTGAATTTCTCCATTTCATTCTTCGATTTTGGAACCATATTTTCACCTAAGAAATAATATCAATCAAAATAAGGAAAGAAAAAGAGAAAAGAAAAGAAAAACAAATAAATTCATTGATCGCAAATTACGCAACAGTGGGTGTGCTAACGAACAATTAAGGCAAACGAACAGCAGTGGTAATAAAATAATTCGGGCGCGCACATTGCATGAAAAACAATTTTATTGTTATTGCCGATTATTGCCGTGGCTGATGAGAGACATTACCAACACAGATGAGGAAAGAGAAAGAGAGAGAGAGAGAGAGAGAGAGAGAGAGAGAGAGAGAGAGAGAGAGAGAAAACTATTAAGAGAAAATTCAATGGTGTCGGGTGTTCGATTACAATGGCACTGTTTGGTGAATACTCGACACTAATACTGGTCTCAATTCTTTGTGTGTGTGTGTGTGTATCGATGATGTTTCAACCAAAGAATAGTGTGGATAGAGTGAATGGTCATAATGATAAGCAATGGGTAGAGGGAGAGAGAACGAACGAGGGAAGCTAGGAAATTGACAGTGGCATTTATGGCAGCAGATGTCTGTCAGACACATCAGAGCGCATTCTTGAAGCACTCGAGAGAAGAGCCTTGATAGGCAATATTCACTAGAATGGGGCTTTCGTTATGTCTACTTTACTCCCTCTAATTACATCTTTATTCGATAACAAGCAAACAAATCAGAGTGATGAGTTGGCCAAATGAAAGGATAGGTCTGATTAACCCCATTTGTTCATTTCAATCTCGTTTCGTTCGATGATGTTGTTGAAACAAATCTAATGAATTGTATCAATATTTACTTAGAATCTATTCAGCTAGCTAATCGAGCAAAAGAATCAATCGAAAGACAAAAAAATAAGTAGAGGAAACACTTGAGTCGTTCAACATTGGTTACATCTCCAATTACGTACTCCAAAAAGTGTCCAGAAAAAGAAGAACACTCTTTTTTTTCTCCTCTAAATACAAGCGTTAAGAAGACGATCAGGCATGCCTGTCATGTCTGACAACAAACAAAAATGGCAACCACATTCCTTGCGAATGCGGTGATAGAATGTATAAAAGCTGAAACAAAATCGATTGATTGAATGGAAAATAGTTGGCAAGACATACTGCCCACAACGTCATACACATACACACACACACGATACGAGTGACGATCAAGTTATTATAAAGTGATTAAATTCCATCTTTTCAATGTTTGATATTTCATATGGGGTCGATGTAAAACAGGAAAAAAAAACAGATAGCATTGAGGTATGAATGAAATAAGGGAATGGAATTAGGAACGAACGATTGTGAAATATCAATTTCCTTGTTCGCCTTTGCCTGTGGGTCTGATATAAATTCAAAACGAAACAAAAAAGCTCGAATGTCTTAATTACGTATTGATAAGATCAAAGCTCGAGACAAGGCTTGACTTGAGCATTGATTGATAGCTCTCTAATTGGTCATTCATCAATTGTGAACACACAAACATACACACACACGTTGGCTCATTATGCTAATGTCCATCACATTGATTGTGTTGTCATTTGAATTCGGAGAGCATATAGGCCAATTAACAAACGATTAGAAGCTACACTTTGATGTAGATTTCCTTTCTGAATGGGAATCGCCCATAAAAACATATTTGAGAAGGATAGTGTGCTCTCATACTAAGACAATAACAATGATCAAAATAATATCTAATGAAAAGGAGAAATAGAGAGAGGGAGGGAGGGAGAGAGAGAGAAAGGAAGAGAAAAAGAGCAATAACAATCTTATTTTAATATTATTGTTATTGCTACATGTGTCACATTGTGCCATCACTACCATCATCTTCACCACCACCACTACTACGACTATCATCAACAACATCAACACTATAAGTGAATGGTAAGGCATCTCAGCGAAAAACTAATAATTTAAATTTAAAGACATTTCTCGACTGTCTGGCTTGAATACATTCAAACAGCAATAATAATCGAATAATAATATGCCAATAATATTACTATTATTCTATTATATATATCTATATACAAATGCTCTCTCTCTCCCTCTCTCAAGACTTATCGAGCCATTCGAAAGCAATAAAATTATTTGGCAAGAAGACACACACGTTTATATATATATACACATTAAATTTGTCTATGATTTTTGATTGGTTCAACGCACACAAAAGAGAGGATACAAAAGAAAATAAGAATGAAAAAAGAATGAAAGAGAGAGAGAGAGAGAGAGAGAGAGAGAAACGAAGAAAAAAAGAGGGAGAGGATTTAATTTGAAATGTGTGAATGACTGTCGTTTAAAGAGACAGAATTAAAACTATCCTCTCTTTCTTTTTTGAGTAGTGATGGTAACAGATTCTTTGTGAGTGTAAGCTTGTCTAGATCACCATCTTGTGTGTGTGTGTGTGTGTGCGTGCTTTACTCACTATGTGATGTATTGATGAGCTGATGATGAAAATTATAAGAAACTCAAACAAAGATTTGTTAAAAGGAAAGAAAACGACACAAAGTTGGTGTTGATGATGACGATAGCGATGGTGATGGTGGTGGTTATGCCGTTGAAGAAGAATCACTCATTTAAGTTGAGTGATGGCACCAGATGTTGTCACATCAATAAAGTCATCGACTTTTTTTTCTCTCTTTCCTTTCTCTTTCTCTTTATATCCTTAATTCATTCATTCATTCTCTTGACTACTTTTTTTTGGCTCGATGCACTTGCAATGCTTGTAAAATAAAGCGTATAAATCGATATCGATGCATTTATTG
>CAJUYD010000097.1:0-7500 GCA_910591665.1 Ectemnius continuus
TCCGAGAGGAGAAAAGTTGCCACGACTTACTCCGAAGGGTGAGAATTTGCCACGACTTACTCCGAGAGGAGAAAAGTTGCCACGACTTACTCCGAAGAGTGAGAATTTGCCACGACTTACTCCGAGAGGAGAAAAGTTGCCACGACTTACTCCGAAGAGTGAGAATTTGCCACGACTTACTCCGAGAGGAGAAAAATTGCCACGACTTACTCCGAAGGGTGAGAATTTGCCACGACTTACTCCGAGAGGAGAAAAGTTGCCACGACTTACTCCGAAGAGTGAGAATTTGCCACGACTTACTCCGAGAGGAGAAAAGTTGCCACGACTTACTCCGAAGAGTGAGAATTTGCCACGACTTACTCCGAGAGGAGAAAAATTGCCACGACTTACTCCGAGAGGAGAAAAGTTGCCACGACTTACTCCGAGAGGAGAAAAGTTGCCACGACTTACTCCGAGAGGAGAAAAGTTGCCACGACTTACTCCGAAGGGTGAGAATTTGCCACGACTTACTCCGAGAGGTGAGAATTTGCCACGACTTACTCCGAGAGGTGAGAATTTGCCACGACTTACTCCGAGAGGTGAGAATTTGCCACGACTTACTCCGAGAGGAGAAAAGTTGCCGCGACTTACTCCGAGAGGAGAAAAGTTGCCACGACTTACTCCGAAGGGTGAGAATTTACCACGACTTACTCCGAAGAGTGAGAATTTGCCACGACTTACTCCGAGAGGAGAAAAGTTGCCACGACTTACTCCGAAGGGTGAGAATTTACCACGACTTACTCCGAGAGGTGAGAATTTGCCACGACTTACTCCGAGAGGAGAAAAGTTGCCACGACTTACTCCGAAGGGTGAGAATTTGCCACGACTTACTCCGAGAGGAGAAAAGTTGCCACGACTTACTCCGAAGGGTGAGAATTTGCCACGACTTACTCCGAGAGGAGAAAAGTTGCCACGACTTACTCCGAAGAGTGAGAATTTGCCACGACTTACTCCGAGAGGAGAAAAGTTGCCACGACTTACTCCGAAGGGTGAGAATTTGCCACGACTTACTCCGAGAGGAGAAAAGTTGCCACGACTTACTCCGAAGAGTGAGAATTTGCCACGACTTACTCCGAGAGGAGAAAAGTTGCCACGACTTACTCCGAAGAGTGAGAATTTGCCACGACTTACTCCGAGAGGAGAAAAATTGCCACGACTTACTCCGAAGGGTGAGAATTTGCCACGACTTACTCCGAGAGGAGAAAAGTTGCCACGACTTACTCCGAAGAGTGAGAATTTGCCACGACTTACTCCGAGAGGAGAAAAGTTGCCACGACTTACTCCGAAGAGTGAGAATTTGCCACGACTTACTCCGAGAGGAGAAAAATTGCCACGACTTACTCCGAGAGGAGAAAAGTTGCCACGACTTACTCCGAGAGGAGAAAAGTTGCCACGACTTACTCCGAAGGGTGAGAATTTGCCACGACTTACTCCGAGAGGTGAGAATTTGCCACGACTTACTCCGAAGGGTGAGAATTTGCCACGACTTACTCCGAGAGGAGAAAAGTTGCCACGACTTACTTCGAGAGGTGAGAATTTGCCACGACTTACTCCGAGAGGTGAGAATTTGCCACGACTTACTCCGAGAGGAGAAAAGTTGCCACGACTTACTCCGAAGGGTGAGAATTTACCACGACTTACTCCGAGAGGTGAGAATTTGCCACGACTTACTCCGAGAGGAGAAAAGTTGCCACGACTTACTCCGAGAGGAGAAAAGTTGCCACGACTTACTCCGAGAGGAGAAAAGTTGCCACGACTTACTCCGAGAGGAGAAAAGTTGCCACGACTTACTCCGAGAGGAGAAAAGTTGCCACGACTTACTCCGAAGAGTGAGAATTTGCCACGACTTACTCCGAGAGGAGAAAAGTTGCCACGACTTACTCCGAAGAGTGAGAATTTGCCACGACTTACTCCGAGAGGAGAAAAATTGCCACGACTTACTCCGAGAGGAGAAAAGTTGCCACGACTTACTCCGAGAGGAGAAAAGTTGCCACGACTTACTCCGAAGGGTGAGAATTTGCCACGACTTACTCCGAGAGGTGAGAATTTGCCACGACTTACTCCGAAGGGTGAGAATTTGCCACGACTTACTCCGAGAGGAGAAAAGTTGCCACGACTTACTTCGAGAGGTGAGAATTTACCACGACTTACTCCGAGAGGTGAGAATTTGCCACGACTTACTCCGAGAGGAGAAAAGTTGCCACGACTTACTCCGAAGGGTGAGAATTTGCCACGACTTACTCCGAGAGGAGAAAAGTTGCCACGACTTACTCCGAAGGGTGAGAATTTGCCACGACTTACTCCGAGAGGAGAAAAGTTGCCACGACTTACTCCGAAGAGTGAGAATTTGCCACGACTTACTCCGAGAGGAGAAAAGTTGCCACGACTTACTCCGAAGGGTGAGAATTTGCCACGACTTACTCCGAGAGGAGAAAAGTTGCCACGACTTACTCCGAAGAGTGAGAATTTGCCACGACTTACTCCGAGAGGAGAAAAGTTGCCACGACTTACTCCGAAGAGTGAGAATTTGCCACGACTTACTCCGAGAGGAGAAAAGTTGCCACGACTTACTCCGAAGGGTGAGAATTTGCCACGACTTACTCCGAGAGGAGAAAAGTTGCCACGACTTACTCCGAAGAGTGAGAATTTGCCACGACTTACTCCGAGAGGAGAAAAGTTGCCACGACTTACTCCGAAGGGTGAGAATTTGCCACGACTTACTCCGAGAGGAGAAAAGTTGCCACGACTTACTCCGAAGGGTGAGAATTTGCCACGACTTACTCCGAGAGGAGAAAAGTTGCCACGACTTACTCCGAAGAGTGAGAATTTGCCACGACTTACTCCGAGAGGAGAAAAGTTGCCACGACTTACTCCGAAGGGTGAGAATTTGCCACGACTTACTCCGAGAGGAGAAAAGTTGCCACGACTTACTCCGAAGAGTGAGAATTTGCCACGACTTACTCCGAGAGGAGAAAAGTTGCCACGACTTACTCCGAAGAGTGAGAATTTGCCACGACTTACTCCGAGAGGAGAAAAATTGCCACGACTTACTCCGAGAGGAGAAAAGTTGCCACGACTTACTCCGAGAGGAGAAAAGTTGCCACGACTTACTCCGAGAGGAGAAAAGTTGCCACGACTTACTCCGAAGGGTGAGAATTTGCCACGACTTACTCCGAGAGGTGAGAATTTGCCACGACTTACTCCGAGAGGTGAGAATTTGCCACGACTTACTCCGAGAGGTGAGAATTTGCCACGACTTACTCCGAGAGGAGAAAAGTTGCCGCGACTTACTCCGAGAGGAGAAAAGTTGCCACGACTTACTCCGAAGGGTGAGAATTTGCCACGACTTACTCCGAGAGGAGAAAAGTTGCCACGACTTACTCCGAAGGGTGAGAATTTGCCACGACTTACTCCGAGAGGAGAAAAGTTGCCACGACTTACTCCGAAGAGTGAGAATTTGCCACGACTTACTCCGAGAGGAGAAAAGTTGCCACGACTTACTCCGAAGGGTGAGAATTTGCCACGACTTACTCCGAGAGGAGAAAAGTTGCCACGACTTACTCCGAAGAGTGAGAATTTGCCACGACTTACTCCGAGAGGAGAAAAGTTGCCACGACTTACTCCGAGAGGAGAAAAGTTGCCACGACTTACTCCGAGAGGAGAAAAGTTGCCACGACTTACTCCGAGAGGAGAAAAGTTGCCACGACTTACTCCGAAGGGTGAGAATTTGCCACGACTTACTCCGAGAGGAGAAAAGTTGCCACGACTTACTCCGAAGGGTGAGAATTTGCCACGACTTACTCCGAGAGGAGAAAAGTTGCCACGACTTACTCCGAAGAGTGAGAATTTGCCACGACTTACTCCGAGAGGAGAAAAGTTGCCACGACTTACTCCGAAGAGTGAGAATTTGCCACGACTTACTCCGAGAGGAGAAAAATTGCCACGACTTACTCCGAAGGGTGAGAATTTGCCACGACTTACTCCGAGAGGAGAAAAGTTGCCACGACTTACTCCGAAGAGTGAGAATTTGCCACGACTTACTCCGAGAGGAGAAAAGTTGCCACGACTTACTCCGAAGAGTGAGAATTTGCCACGACTTACTCCGAGAGGAGAAAAATTGCCACGACTTACTCCGAGAGGAGAAAAGTTGCCACGACTTACTCCGAGAGGAGAAAAGTTGCCACGACTTACTCCGAGAGGAGAAAAGTTGCCACGACTTACTCCGAAGGGTGAGAATTTGCCACGACTTACTCCGAGAGGTGAGAATTTGCCACGACTTACTCCGAGAGGTGAGAATTTGCCACGACTTACTCCGAGAGGTGAGAATTTGCCACGACTTACTCCGAGAGGAGAAAAGTTGCCGCGACTTACTCCGAGAGGAGAAAAGTTGCCACGACTTACTCCGAAGGGTGAGAATTTACCACGACTTACTCCGAAGAGTGAGAATTTGCCACGACTTACTCCGAGAGGAGAAAAGTTGCCACGACTTACTCCGAAGGGTGAGAATTTACCACGACTTACTCCGAGAGGTGAGAATTTGCCACGACTTACTCCGAGAGGAGAAAAGTTGCCACGACTTACTCCGAAGGGTGAGAATTTGCCACGACTTACTCCGAGAGGAGAAAAGTTGCCACGACTTACTCCGAAGGGTGAGAATTTGCCACGACTTACTCCGAGAGGAGAAAAGTTGCCACGACTTACTCCGAAGAGTGAGAATTTGCCACGACTTACTCCGAGAGGAGAAAAGTTGCCACGACTTACTCCGAAGGGTGAGAATTTGCCACGACTTACTCCGAGAGGAGAAAAGTTGCCACGACTTACTCCGAAGAGTGAGAATTTGCCACGACTTACTCCGAGAGGAGAAAAGTTGCCACGACTTACTCCGAAGGGTGAGAATTTGCCACGACTTACTCCGAGAGGAGAAAAGTTGCCACGACTTACTCCGAAGAGTGAGAATTTGCCACGACTTACTCCGAGAGGAGAAAAGTTGCCACGACTTACTCCGAAGAGTGAGAATTTGCCACGACTTACTCCGAGAGGAGAAAAATTGCCACGACTTACTCCGAAGGGTGAGAATTTGCCACGACTTACTCCGAGAGGAGAAAAGTTGCCACGACTTACTCCGAAGAGTGAGAATTTGCCACGACTTACTCCGAGAGGAGAAAAGTTGCCACGACTTACTCCGAAGGGTGAGAATTTACCACGACTTACTCCGAGAGGTGAGAATTTGCCACGACTTACTCCGAGAGGAGAAAAGTTGCCACGACTTACTCCGAAGGGTGAGAATTTGCCACGACTTACTCCGAGAGGAGAAAAGTTGCCACGACTTACTCCGAAGGGTGAGAATTTGCCACGACTTACTCCGAGAGGAGAAAAGTTGCCACGACTTACTCCGAAGAGTGAGAATTTGCCACGACTTACTCCGAGAGGAGAAAAGTTGCCACGACTTACTCCGAAGGGTGAGAATTTGCCACGACTTACTCCGAGAGGAGAAAAGTTGCCACGACTTACTCCGAAGAGTGAGAATTTGCCACGACTTACTCCGAGAGGAGAAAAGTTGCCACGACTTACTCCGAAGGGTGAGAATTTGCCACGACTTACTCCGAGAGGAGAAAAGTTGCCACGACTTACTCCGAAGGGTGAGAATTTGCCACGACTTACTCCGAGAGGAGAAAAGTTGCCACGACTTACTCCGAAGAGTGAGAATTTGCCACGACTTACTCCGAGAGGAGAAAAGTTGCCACGACTTACTCCGAAGGGTGAGAATTTGCCACGACTTACTCCGAGAGGAGAAAAGTTGCCACGACTTACTCCGAAGAGTGAGAATTTGCCACGACTTACTCCGAGAGGAGAAAAGTTGCCACGACTTACTCCGAAGAGTGAGAATTTGCCACGACTTACTCCGAGAGGAGAAAAATTGCCACGACTTACTCCGAGAGGAGAAAAGTTGCCACGACTTACTCCGAGAGGAGAAAAGTTGCCACGACTTACTCCGAGAGGAGAAAAGTTGCCACGACTTACTCCGAAGGGTGAGAATTTGCCACGACTTACTCCGAGAGGTGAGAATTTGCCACGACTTACTCCGAGAGGTGAGAATTTGCCACGACTTACTCCGAGAGGTGAGAATTTGCCACGACTTACTCCGAGAGGAGAAAAGTTGCCGCGACTTACTCCGAGAGGAGAAAAGTTGCCACGACTTACTCCGAAGGGTGAGAATTTACCACGACTTACTCCGAAGAGTGAGAATTTGCCACGACTTACTCCGAGAGGAGAAAAGTTGCCACGACTTACTCCGAAGGGTGAGAATTTACCACGACTTACTCCGAGAGGTGAGAATTTGCCACGACTTACTCCGAGAGGAGAAAAGTTGCCACGACTTACTCCGAAGGGTGAGAATTTGCCACGACTTACTCCGAGAGGAGAAAAGTTGCCACGACTTACTCCGAAGGGTGAGAATTTGCCACGACTTACTCCGAGAGGAGAAAAGTTGCCACGACTTACTCCGAAGAGTGAGAATTTGCCACGACTTACTCCGAGAGGAGAAAAGTTGCCACGACTTACTCCGAAGGGTGAGAATTTGCCACGACTTACTCCGAGAGGAGAAAAGTTGCCACGACTTACTCCGAAGAGTGAGAATTTGCCACGACTTACTCCGAGAGGAGAAAAGTTGCCACGACTTACTCCGAAGAGTGAGAATTTGCCACGACTTACTCCGAGAGGAGAAAAATTGCCACGACTTACTCCGAAGGGTGAGAATTTGCCACGACTTACTCCGAGAGGAGAAAAGTTGCCACGACTTACTCCGAAGAGTGAGAATTTGCCACGACTTACTCCGAGAGGAGAAAAGTTGCCACGACTTACTCCGAAGAGTGAGAATTTGCCACGACTTACTCCGAGAGGAGAAAAATTGCCACGACTTACTCCGAGAGGAGAAAAGTTGCCACGACTTACTCCGAGAGGAGAAAAGTTGCCACGACTTACTCCGAGAGGAGAAAAGTTGCCACGACTTACTCCGAAGAGTGAGAATTTGCCACGACTTACTCCGAGAGGAGAAAAGTTGCCACGACTTACTCCGAGAGGAGAAAAGTTGCCACGACTTACTCCGAAGAGTGAGAATTTGCCACGACTTACTCCGAGAGGAGAAAAGTTGCCACGACTTACTCCGAAGAGTGAGAATTTGCCACGACTTACTCCGAGAGGAGAAAAGTTGCCACGACTTACTCCGAAGAGTGAGAATTTGCCACGACTTACTCCGAGAGGAGAAAAATTGCCACGACTTACTCCGAGAGGAGAAAAGTTGCCACGACTTACTCCGAGAGGAGAAAAGTTGCCACGACTTACTCCGAGAGGAGAAAAGTTGCCACGACTTACTCCGAAGGGTGAGAATTTGCCACGACTTACTCCGAGAGGAGAAAAGTTGCCACGACTTACTCCGAAGAGTGAGAATTTGCCACGACTTAC
>CAJUYD010000097.1:12500-25000 GCA_910591665.1 Ectemnius continuus
CTCTATTGTGCTTGATGGCTGGCAGTATCCGGAGATTAGGTACAAGCTTCTCAAGTTGTATTTTAGTTCAAGGCATACGCAGTGTGCGTTGCTGAGGTGTGAGAGTGTCATGACTTGGATGTTGCGGTTTATAACACCCGCTGCTGCCCATGGTGTTTCAAGCGGGCTACAGCCCGTCAGGATTGGGGTGGCGAGACCAAGTCCGGCTACTTTGTTCTTGAATGTGTATGGTTCTTGTAACAGAAGGAGGTCCACGTGACCTGCTGCGGCCTGTTGGGCGATTTCGCTCGCAACGTTCCTGGAGCGTCTTGCATTTAATTGTATGATTGTCAGACTCTTGTCTTTGTGTTTAAAGGCCATAATCGATGCGCAGCGTAGCTTGTTCCTGTGCCTGTTTATACGAGGGGCAAGTCTTGCTCAAAACGGAGTGGTCCGAGGGTCTCTTCGCTCGCTGACATGGCGCACAGGTTGGTGCGTTTTTCTTATTTGTGCACTCTGAGATTTTGTGCCCGGTATGGGCACAGTGTCCGCATGTGATGTGTTCTGCCTTGCAATATTTGGATACGTGGCCATATCCTTGGCACTTGTAGCACCGACTAACTCCGACGAAGTCCATGACTTTATAGGAAGCCCAGTCTGTGTATATTCTTCCTTGTTTTCGGAAGGCGTTCCTGATCTCTGGTGTTGTTTCCACGACCCAGTTTGCTTCTGTCTCCCTGCGTTTGCCGATTTTAAAGGCAAGTCTAAAGTTGCTGCTAAATTCTGCTTCGGTGATGTCCTGTAGGGCGCCTTTGTTTTGCCGGTATATTGCGTTCTTCAAGTCCTTTTCGTCCAAAGACGTTGGGACATCGTACATGACTACTCGTGGGAGCTTTTTCCCTGGTTTTTCTATGTTGAAACCATGGTCCTTAATTTTCTGGCACGTGAGGAGCTTTTGCAAGTCTTCGTCTCTAGCAGTTTCTATGAGAATTCCGTTGTCCCTGACCTTTCTTACGTTTTTAATTTGTGCGTTCTCGGCCTTGGGGTCAAAGAGGTTCATTATCTGCGCCTTGGTGTCGTCACTAGTTTTAATAGCTGTGTTCGAGGCAACAGGGTGGATTACTACCACTTGCCTGGGTTTCTGGATAGGTTTCTTGGTGTTACTTATTACCGGGGCTTTAGGTGTAGTGACTGGCGCTTTAACTGCTGAGGCGTATGTTGGCGGTACAGGAACGCTGTCTCTATGGACTTGTTTTTCTTCCATTCGGCCTCTGAGAAAGGCGTTCTCCTCGGACAGTTTTGTAATAATGTCGGTTAATAGGTCCACACACGAGCCGATGAAGAGGGCAGAGTCCCTCGGTATTGTCGCACCTTCCTCCGTTAGGTGACTCATTATTGATTGCTTAATTTTTCTTGCTTTAATTCGGCCGCTCATAACCCGTGCCTCTTCTTCCTTCTTTTTCTTTGGTTTGCAGTCCTCAGCGGGATCTGCTTCCGGGTTGGAGTTCGGATTTTTCCTTTTCGCATGCCTTTTGCGAGATTGGCCACACTCCGATTCCGACGTGAGCTCCATTCTGCACGTCTCATCCTCATCTTGTGAGCTAGGGAGCTCGGTTTTGGTTTTTGGCGATTTTAAAACGTTTTTCTTTATGGTCGACATTTTCATAAGGGTTTGGTTGTTTTTGCTAAGGGTTCTCGTGCGGCTGCGACAAGCTTGATCTAGAAGAGTCCTTCGTCTTGGGACATGTGAACGTCAGCAAGAGCATAGTGGCCTCGGCGTAGCCCCCCGATTCAGCGCTGCAGGGCCCTTCCCGGGCGCCACCCGGCACTACAGACACCGCCGAGATTATACACCACCTGGTCAGGCAGCCAGGTCGACTTGGCTCTGTCAACCCGGGCCTGTGTACTATGTGGCGGCATGGGATCGCCTAACCCATTTTATACGCTGTACCCTCTATGCGAACCCGCTTCAGCTCGCCCCTTCGGAATTTTTCTCCCGTCACTCACCTGCCAAGATGGTCAGTTCCGCTATATCTCACTCGGGTACCCCGGGTGCGTTAGACCCGTACCGCATAACTACCCTAAGCGGAAGTTCTGCGGCCCGTGGGGCGCCTTAACTCCGTTGGCCTCCGGCGGCGATCGCCCCAAGGGGCTTTCACCAGCCGGAGTTTCCGGCAGGAACCACGTGGAGGTGGAGTTCGGCTGGCTCGGAGAGGCTGAAGGGCCAACAGGGAGGCCTGAAACGCATCACGAAGCCTGTAACGTATGTCTCTTAACACCCAAGGGGGCTAAGTGCGATGTCTCGGATACTAGGCTTACGCCCGACACCTCAAACGACCGGCCGAGCCCACCCAGCAGAGTACGCCGCACCACCGCTAAGTCTCGGGAAACCCGAGCGCAGAGCAGGGGGGAGCTCCCCACTTAGGCAGCCTCAACCCACACCGAAAAGAGAGTCATAGTTACTCCCGCCAGTAGATAGGGACATTTTTTTTTTTTCATTTATTCTACGTTAATTGCTGCAGTGATCGAGCGTTAGCTCATAACTGCGTAGATACTCATTAATTTTTAATTTTCTCATTCATGTTGTTTTTAGTTCTAGTAGCACTTATATCTTAATGTAATAAGTATTGGGTCTCTTAGCCGCCAGAGAAATATTCTGCCGTTGCCCGTCCCTAGCCGCGAGGAGGCGGACCCTTTATTCTACATCTTCTAGTAAAAAGTTCTTTCTTATGCCAAATAATTGTTTCGCAAATTCAGAAAATTGTATAAAATTTTCTTCGTTATTTATTAAATTGCTTTTGTGTTCCTTATTCGCTTTTAAGTATTCGTATCTAATATTGTCGTACAGTTTGCACTCAAACAACATGTGGTCCACAGTTTCATCTAGACTTGTACAATAGTGACATTTACTGCTTTCAATTAGGTTTCTTTTGCATAATGAGCTATTTATCGGTCCATATCCAGAGATTATATACGTTAGATGTCTGCCACATATAAACCATTTATTGGACAGAGCAAAAGATACGTCATTTATGAAATTGTATGTTTCCCTTCCATGAATGTCTGTTATCCATCTAGCTTGCCATTCTTCATGTATATAGCGTTTTACCTTATCTATTTCTTTACTTAGTTGTGTTGTGGTCAAGTCATCGAGTGTTCGAAATTCATATTGTTTCCAAGAGACTCTTAAGTTTCGCTTTATTTTTGTTATAATGCCTTTTTGTACAACTGCAAGATCTAATGGCTGTAGTCCACTGATTGCTTGCATAGCAGCTGTTGATGTTGTTCTACAAGCTTTGGTAATGATCAATAAAATACTTCGCTGCGCTGCTAATAGGTGTCGTTTAGTCATATGATGCTCAATTTTATCATACCACAATGATGCTCCATAAGTTACAATTGGAAGGACAACCGCATTATAGAAAGTTTTAACAATAGTTGTTTTCAAACCCCATTCCTCTTTAGTTACCCTTCGAAGTTTCATTACAAAATTAATTAACTTGTTTCTGATATATTTTGCATGTTCAATGAAATTCATTTTCTCGTCAACAATTATGCCCAAATATTTCATACTTTTTTCAAATTTTATATTTATGTTATTAATTTTAAGTGTAGGTAATCTATATCGGCTTAAACTTCCTCTCATCATTACTGCAACCGTTTTGGTTGTAGAAACTTTTAATTTAGTAAGTGTGCACCAATTTTCAATTATTTTCGCTGCTTTATTTCCAATTTCTTCTAACTTTCTTCGTGAATCTGCTTTGATAACTACTGCCAAATCGTCCGCATATGCTATGGGTTCACAGTCTAGTTCATCTAATGCCATTTCTAAGTGGTTTAAAAGGTCATCCATTGCCCAATTCCAAGCTGCTGGTCCAATTATGGAGCCCTGAGGACATCCTTTTTGCATTTCTTTTGATATTTCTTCAAACTTGTTTTTTATTATCATTTTTCTGTTTTGAAAGTACTTATCAATGATTTGTATCAAACTGCTGCTACATTGGGCTTTTATTAATCGATTTTTAATTGCAGGCCACCAAATATTATCGAAAGCACCTTCCACGTCAATATAGAGTACCACAACATATTTCTTCTCGGACATATCAACAGCTTTCCTTAACGTCAAAAGTGCATCTTCGGTTGATTTTCCAGGTTTGAACCCAAATTGTCGTTTACTATCCAGTTGCATCTCATTATATCTGAGTTGCACACGATTTACTATGATCCTTTCATAAATTTTACCTAAAACTGGAAGTAATGCGATTGGTCTATATGAGTTTAGGACTCGTTTATCTTTTGTTTTATTCTTTAAAATTATTTTCAAATTTGCCAGTTTCCATTCATTCGGGAAGTCACAATTTCTCATACAGTTATTGAATAGAGTCCATATTACTTCTTTATTGTTTTTCCACACTTGTTTTATAATTTCGGGGGTAAAGAAGTCCAATCCTGGAGCTTTCTTATTTTTCGTTCTTTTAATCGCAGAGTCTATTTCTTGCACTTCTATGTCTGGTTCTATATTGTAATTTATATATAATTCGTTATCTAACTTAATCCGCTCGTGTAAATCATTTTCAATTTCTTTATCATCTGTAGGAACACATTTTTCCATGAGGATGCGAGCCGTGTCATTCCAGGTTTTCGTAAATTCGCCAGTTGGCAACAATAGGGAAGAAATTGGTTCTACTTTACGTATTTTGTCAGCAATAATTTTATAAACCAAGCTCCACGGATTTTTATTACCTTCCAATTTTACAAAATTTGTCCAGGATTTAAATTTTTGGATTTTTAATTCTTTAACATATTTATTTCTTGCAACACGATATCTTTTCAGTTGCTCCGGTATTACATCGTCGAGATTCATTTTTCTTGCTCTTTGCAATTGTCGTTTTTCCTTGTTCATTATTTTCCTTAATTTAGTCAATTCTGAACTCCACCATGGAAACGCTCTAGCTCTTTTAACACTCTTAGGAATACTTTGATTACAAATTTTACGTAGTATTGCATTAAATAGCTTTACTGCTTCATCAGGCTTACTATGTTTAATCCTCTTTAGTGTGTTACCGTTATAGTACTGTTCAACCATATTTCCAAATTTTTCCCAATCAGCTTTTCTTAAATTGTAACCTTCTAACTTACTCCTTGTGTCAAGAATCTTATTTAGTGTTCCCATTTTGAAAAGTATGAGACTGTGATCACTTGTAGTACAAACTTCAGCTACATTCCAGTCGTTTTTGTTATTGAATATATCTCGACTAGTTAGTGTGAGATCGATATTTGTTTCATGTCTTGCATTTGAAAACGTTGGGCGGTTGTTTGGTTCGTTTAAAATATATAGATCATTAGCAGCTATAAATTCTTCCATGAGTTTGCCTCTTTCATCTGTAATGTTGGAAAACCACGCCAGGGATTTGGCGTTCGCATCCATTGTGATAATTATAGTCTTGTGATGTACGCTGTCGATAATATTTTCAATTTTCTGTAGAAGTGGTGTAATCGGCATCGAATATTGGCAATAGACGTTTATAAGAATGTATTTCGTATTGTTAAAAGATACTTGAAGGCACATAACGTGTTCACATTCTTCAAATCTATATTGAAAAACGTTAATCGAATCGTTCGCAACAACTGCTGCTACCCATGGGTTTGCTACATCAGGTTGGAAGATACGCATATTAGGAGAAGTGTAGCTCCTAACGATTCCTTTATAGACATATGGTTCTTGAATTGTTAGAATGTCAAGTTTATACTCCCTGATTAACATTTCCAAAGTTGTAGCAGCAGCCGCTGATCTTTGCGCATTTATTTGTCCGAACTTCAAGTCCATTTTATCTTGTTCCGGTATAGTTCCACGTGCCTCAAGTATTCTGGACAAGACTTACTTTTAACATGATGGCTTATATCTTTTCGTCGCGTTCTGCTACAGTTTACACAACTCGGAGATTCTTTCTTTGGACACTCATTTTTAGCATGTTCCTTAGAACCACAAGTCTCGCATAATGGCTCTTTGACTTCACATACCTTAGCGATATGGCCATAACCATGACACTTAAAGCATCTGGTCACGTTTAAAAATTCTTTTATTTTATACACTCTCCATTTCATGTAAACTTTGCCTCTTTCTAATAAGATATCAAAGTATTTGCCAGGAATTTGTATAATCCAATTAACTTTATTTTCTTTCGATTTAAAACTATGTCTAAATATTATGTTCTCTCTCAAATCTTGCAACGCTCGTTCATCGTTAGTCTCAAAATTCTTTATAATGAAATTTTCCTTCAGTTCATCCATCTTGTATTCTTTTTCAACATCGTAAACTATTATTGATGGACACATTTTTCTGGGTCTTTCTATCTTATAATGCATAGTTTCTAATTTCGCTTCTTTTATTAAATTGACATCAGATTTATCTTTCACTTCTATCACTAAACCTTTTCTTCTCATTTGTCTTATATTTTTAACTTTTATTTTGTTGCTAACACTCATCAATTTGTTTGTAACTTCAGTTTTAATCTCATCGTTATTACGCTTATCATCATCTCTTTCCGGTCTAATTAGTATGATTTCGCTTTCTTCCTCCCTAGGTTTTTGTTTAGTTAATTCAGACAGTTTTCTTATTTGCGGATTATGCGTTTGCGACGCTGTAATTTGTGCATACGAAGTATTCACTCTGGTTATACCTGGTGGCTGTAATTTTAACGTTTCGACTTCAATTATTTTATTTTGCAACCTTCCTTCTAAAACTGCCCATTTCTCAAGTATGTACTTTATTGCCGTTTTGCTGATTTTGTTATTTTCGTTGAAAAGAAATTCTTCTAATTCCGCTCTCTCCATACGTACTTGTTCCATGTCATTATTATTTTTATCTATATTTTGCAAATCGCTGTTAATATCAGAATTCGCTTTTCGCTTCTTGGCTTGAGAGCCACTTACTCTGTCACCTGTCTCCGAACATGTCAGAGATGATACAGAGCTTGTGCGCGACAGCAATACTCTAGGGCTCATCGAAGCATCTATCTCCATCTCGTCTTCTCCGCTCATAGAAGGCTTATTATGCTTCTTCTCTGCTGGTAATAGACTGGGGGTAGTCATGGGTGGCACCTTTATATGTTTTTCTTTTTTCTTCTTGTCCATGGTTTTAAATTTCAGTTGTGTGTTAAATTTGTGGAAAGTAAGTTGTGTGGGTTTGTGCTAGTTTATTTGTGTGTGTGTGCGAGGTTGTGTATAAGTGTATGTTTGTTTGCGTATGTGTGACCTCAGAGAATGCGCCGTCCCGCGGAAGGCAGACCAATCCGCCGCTAGGCATTTCAACCGCGGTTTAACCTCCAGTGGCCTCGGGGCAGCCCCCCACGCCATGCTGCAGGGACCCCTCCGGTCGCCAGCCGGCACTACAACATGGCGCGAGATTTTCGCCGGCTGATAAGGCAGCCAGGCCGTGTCGGCTAATACCGGCCCGGGCCTCTGTACTATCCGGCAGCCTGGGCGTGCCAGTACCCAGTTTCTCTCCTGTACCCTCTGGCAGGTCCGCAGCCGAGGGCCCGCGACGACTCAGTCCACCAGACGGGCGACTCGAGCTCCGAGTGCGTGTGTATTGTGTATGTGTGTGTATTTGTGTGCGTATGTGCGTGGTGTAGTGAGCTAGGGATACCGTGGGGACGCTAAACCCAAATGACTGCACGCAACAGCCACCCCTGCGGGCAGTAGATAGGGACAGAGGGAATCTCGTTAATCCATTCATGCGCGTCACTAATTAGATGACGAGGCATTTGGCTACCTTAAGAGAGTCATAGTTACTCCCGCCGTTTACCCGCGCTTATTTGAATTTCTTCACGTTGACATTCAGAGCACTGGGCAGAAATCACATTGCGTCAACACCCGCGAGGGCCATCGCAATGCTTTGTTTTAATTAGACAGTCGGATTCCCCTAGTCCGTGCCAGTTCTGAGCTGAGCGTTGAATGGCGGCCGAAGAGGACTGGAGAGGCCCGCGAGGGGCCCCAGAAGCCTCGCAGCAAGGAAGATCCGCGGGAGGCCAAGGCACGGGACCGAGCTCGGATCCTGGGACGTTTCCGACCCGCTCTCCTCGCCCAGGCCCGGCACGTCAGCCAGACCCGCTTCCCTACCAAGCCCGACACGCCCCGCTCCTCAGAGCCAATCCTTATTCCGAAGTTACGGATCCAATTTGCCGACTTCCCTTACCTACATTATTCTATCGACTAGAGGCTCTTTACCTTGGAGACCTGCTGCGGATATGGGTACGAACCGGCGCGACACCTCCACGTGGCCCTCTCCTGGATTTTCAAGGTCCGAGGGGAAGATCCGGACACCGCCGCAACTGCGGTGCTCTTCGCGCTCCAAACCCTATCTCCCTGCTAGAGGTTTCCAGGGAACTCGAACGCTTATACAGAAAAGAAAACTCTTCCCGGATCTCCCGACGGCGTCTCCAGGTCATTTTGGGTTACCCCGACGAACACTCTTGCGAGGGCCCGAATTGTATGCGGTTCCGCTGCCGGGTTCCGGAATAGGAACCGGATTCCCTTTCGCCCAACGGGTGTGTGTCTTTTTCTCTCATTCATTTTGTCTCTCACAATTATTATTTGCGTATTTGGCACAACACCATCATCGACATAGGATTTCTCCGAGGGCTTAGGATCGACTGACTCGTGTGCAACGGCTGTTCACACGAAACCCTTCTCCACGTCAGTCCTCCAGGGCCTCGCTGGAGTATTTGCTACTACCACCAAGATCTGCGCCGACGGCGGCTCCAGGCAGGCTCGCGCCCAGACCCTTCTGCGCACACCGCCGCGACCCTCCTACTCGTCAGAGCTTCATGGAGGGCAGCCCCCGCGAGGAGGACCACCCCGCCCCACTTGCCGCTGACGGCGGAGTATAGGCGCGACGCTTCAGCGCCATCCATTTTCAGGGCTAGTTGCTTCGGCAGGTGAGTTGTTACACACTCCTTAGCGGATTCCGACTTCCATGGCCACCGTCCTGCTGTCTTAAGCAACCAACGCCTTTCATGGTGTCCCATAAGCGTCGACTTGGGCGCCTTAACTCTGCGTTTGGTTCATCCCACAGCGCCAGTTCTGCTTACCAAAAATGGCCCACTTGGCACTCTGATCCATAATAAATTATCTCGTGGCTTCATAGTTCAAGCAAGCCAGAGATCTCACCCATTTAAAGTTTGAGAATAGGTTGAGGTCGTTTCGGCCCCAAGGCCTCTAATCATTCGCTTTACCAGATGAGACTCGCATGCGCCCGCGATGGGGCTAGCGAGTGCCAGCTATCCTGAGGGAAACTTCGGAGGGAACCAGCTACTAGATGGTTCGATTAGTCTTTCGCCCCTATACCCAGTTCCGACGATCGATTTGCACGTCAGAATCGCTACGGACCTCCATCAGGGTTTCCCCTGACTTCGTCCTGACCAGGCATAGTTCACCATCTTTCGGGTCCCAACGTGTACGCTCTGGGTGCGCCTCATCTCGCGATGAGAACGAGACGCCCCGGGAGTGCGAGGCCGCATCGTGACGCGGCCCATCCTCCCTCGGACGCGACCGACCCCTTGCGGGGAAGGCACGACCTTCACTTTCATTGCGCCTTTAGGTTTTCCTGTCCCAATGACTCGCGCACATGTTAGACTCCTTGGTCCGTGTTTCAAGACGGGTCCCGAGAGTACCCAAAGCAGTAGCGTCGCTGACCGGTATTTCGTATTGATATTGGCCTGTCTGAGGACACCGCCTGCCAACAGCTGGCCAAGGCCCGGGCACGGCGCAGAGACCGCGTACACCCCGGGTATGCTCTTGACCGCGCTTGCGGCGGGCCCGACGCAGAACGCGAACGAACTGCGGCCCTATACCGTGCGAGTACCGCCGAGCAGCCGGTCGGGCGACCGAGGGGCCGCCGCGTGCGCGCAAGACGCACGGCGGCAGGCGCCCACTCGGGCCGTAGACCGACACCCAACGGGTCGCGACGTTCTACTAGGGGAGAAGTGCACGCCCACGTCGCCGGGCTTTCGCCGACGGCGGCGTGTCCGCGAAGCGCCGACCGAGATCAGCTGCCTCCGGGACATCGCGCGCCACCGAGATGCCGGCTCCGCTGACGATGAATCTCCCCGTTCGATCTTTTGGGTTTCTCGGGTTTACCCCTGAACGGTTTCACGTACTCTTGAACTCTCTCTTCAAAGTTCTTTTCAACTTTCCCTCACGGTACTTGTTCGCTATCGGTCTCGTGGTCATATTTAGCCTTAGATGGAGTTTACCACCCACTTAGAGCAGACAGCACTCTCAAGCAACCCGACTCTAAGGAGAGATCCTCCCGAAGCGCGTACCGGTCTCTACGGGCCTGGCACCCTCTGCGGGTAAGTGGCCCCATTCAAGATGGACTTGAACGCGATAAAGCACGCTCCGGGATAAGCGGATCCTCCCGAACACTACATTTCCCTGCGGCGAGATGCCGCGGGATTCAGTGCTGGGCTCTTTCCTGTTCGCTCGCCGCTACTAAGGAAATCCTGGTTAGTTTCTTTTCCTCCGCTTAGTAATATGCTTAAATTCAGCGGGTGATCTCGCCTACTCTGAGGTCGTCTTTCTCTATATAATATTATGTGTAAAACTCTTCTCCTCGAGGGGGCGTTAAAAAAATAACGCGCGAAGGTTAGGAGAAAAAAAAAAGAGTTTGAAACCACGTTGAGCGACGCTAAGGGCGAAAGCGCAAGCGGAGAGTCCATTCAACACACGCGTGTGTTTTTGAGGGGCGTGCTGTCTGCGTGTATTCGGAGGTGTAGCGGTTCCGCGCTTATAGCTCCATAACCCTCTCGCTGTGTGTGCTCCACTGACCGCTCGGTGCACCCGGTTTTCGGTTCAACGTCTGTCCTCACCTGCGCAATGGCAATTCAGGGACTCGACGACCGGGGTGAGCGCGCGGCACACACGAGAGTATGTATGGTGCGCGGGGGCCTGCTAGTAGAGCAGCTGACTGACCCACGGAGAGCGGAGTAAGTGCGAGGGCTGGTAAGCGTTGGAGTGGCACGTGCTCCGTAACGTGTCTCGGCGTCGCGCAACAAGGGGGCGAGAGGGGTGGTAGCGCCTCGGTCAGAGCGCGCAGAGGTGGCCACGGGTGGTGGTGGTCGTCGCGCCAATCGTACGCCCACGGTTTTCTGGCGACGTCGCGTTCTTCAAAAAGAAGAAACAACGACGTCTCGCCTCTGTTATCCGTGAGGAAACTGGTCGCGGCTATACGCACGCACTCGAAAAACACACGCTACTGCGCTGACTACTGGACCTACTGACTACTCCTTCACCCTCTCCGTCTCCCCGAGAGCGCTCGGCACTCGGCACAAAACGGCACAGCACTCCTTCTCGCTGTCCCTCTCTTTACTCCTCTCTCTCCTTTGTGGCGCCCTGCTCCCTCCCTCCTCGCTATCATCATCACCACCACAACACATTTGTGTGTGCATCATCTCTCTCGCCTGCTTTGCTTGCTTTCTCTCCCTTTCTGCGTCCGTGTACGACTGTCTCTCTCTCAATTCTCCACTGCCTTTCTCCCACTTGTCAGAGAAAAGTGTTCTCAGTTCGTCGTTCGTTTAAAGCGACGTCGGCAGCGCGGCCCGGTCACGCTCTTGGTGACTCCGTGAGTACCGCGGCATCATCCGACGAGCGCTCAATCCATCGCTCGTACGCGTTTTGTATACACGCTTAACACCAAACGCAGCGCGAGTCCCACGCAGCGTCGCGGCACAACAATCCGACCGCCGTCATGCGAACAACACGGGACTAGACGCGGCACTTCGACGCCCTTGTAGCGCGTCGCCAACCGCCGCCTCTTGGTTCTCTCGAGGAGAGCGTCGTTCGTCGTCGCTAAGAGGACACACACGCAGCACGCACACAGGGCACCCGAAGAAGCATCACGCAGACCGCGTCGCGAGTAGCGACGCGCGCGGCTTCCATGCAAGGTGGTGTGTGGTGTGGTGTGTTGTGCACTCTTTCTGCGACGCGACGCCGTACGAGAGACCAGGCGGTCGAGAGGCGCGCGCGGTGCGTGTCTTGTGCTCAATCGTCTTCTGTCTCGGTGTGCATCGGGCGCGCGTGTGCGCTTGCTGCTATATGTGGGGCGCGCCGAGTGGTACGTGTTACGGCACGCGCAAGCAGTCTTTTGTTTAAGAGAACGACCCTCAGCCAGGCGTGGTCCGGGAATTGTATCCGTGGACCGCAATGTGCGTTCGAAATGTCGATGTTCATGTGTCCTGCAGTTCACACGTTGACGCGCAATTAGCTGCGTTCTTCATCGACCCACGAGCCAAGTGATCCACCGTTCAGGGTAATCGTTTTTGTATTATTCATTTGTATATGATATTTTCTGTCTCTCTCGCTCTTCGAAAGTTTTTCTCTCGGTTTCGAAAGCCCGAGGCCCGCGAGCCGCCGACCCGCGCAACAGGAAGGCACCCACGAACGCCACCACCTCGCCGCCCCTGACGGGACGGCCTGCGGCTATGGCACGTTTTTCCCCCGAAGGTGAAAAAAAAAAACGA
>CAJUYD010000097.1:27500-32455 GCA_910591665.1 Ectemnius continuus
GTCACCAAAGCAAACGGCGGACGTACCACGAGGGCCCGCCACCGATTGGTTTTGATCTAATAAAAGCGTTCCTCCCATCTCTGGTCGGAACTCAAGTTTGCATGTATTAGCTCTAGAATTACCACAGTTATCCAAGTAAGTGTGTGTACGATCTAAGGAACCATAACTGATTTAATGAGCCATTCGCGGTTTCACCTTAATTCGGCATGTACTGAGACATGCATGGCTTAATCTTTGAGACAAGCATATGACTACTGGCAGGATCAACCAGGGAGCTTCGTGTCCGAGACCACGCGACGAGCCCGCTCCGAAGGAAGAAAGCCCCTCTTTTTCACTCTGCTCTCGCAAGGAGAGAGGATCAAAGACGAGGCTCGTACGTCCCTCCATCGCAAGCACGCGCGAGTGTTTCTCATAGAGTGACACACAACGATAGTGTTCGCTCCTTCGCCGGCGGCACTGCGTACAGACCGACCGGCTAAACACTTCGTATATATTCTCTCTCTCATAGAAAAGTAGACCTTAGGGCCTGTCTCGTGGGCACGGTGTGCTGCGGCGCTATCCGTGTTCGGTGAGTTTATATGAGCCAGCTATTCTCCACTGCGCTCCCTCACATCCTTGTGTATATAATTTTCGTATTCCCTTTTCGTATATTCGTTACGTCTTTTCCCACGAGAAACAGACATCGCTCTCCCCCTTTTGCCTTGACATCATCGCTGGTGGTGTTGCACACTTTCCAACGACTTGTCCTCCAGTTCTCCACAGGGAACGAGGGCAGCGCGCGAAATGGAACTAATACGATTCCAGGACACTCGCGCTCTTTGTGCCGCCCTCCTTACCACTGCAAGACCGGTCATAGTACGTTCATGATCTCAGCGAGAGTCAGTGAGGGACTGCTTCTTTTCATATTCTGTATTTCTCTCCTCCGTCTCTCTCAATAACAATTTTCCTCTCACTACTCTCCCCGACGACTAGCTCTCTCATCTTTCTCTTCGTCGTGACCAAATATATTACAGTACAGTAATACACTGGTTTCGTCCTTATATTTCATTTAAGGAATCTCAACCACCACCCTCTTTTGGTGTATGTGGATTGTAGTAAAACGCTCGGATATTATAAACCGAGAGTCGATGCTCAGTGAGTACGAAAGTGAAACACTTTGATTTCCTTCGTATCCAACGTCCGAAGACGCTCGCCACATAAGGGCCATTCGGTCAAAGACACCGACCCGTGGCAATGCTGTGAAAATAGTATATGGTTGTTGTTAGGGCATAACGGCACACTAAGGAACAGCCTTGCGAAAGCATGACACTACCTCTTCGACTCTAGAGTCTCAGTGGAGGCACTCCCTCGCTCGACCACTCCGACCGCTCGCCTCTCTTATAGGTACCGAGGCGCCGGCCGGCAGGTCGGCGCCGGCCGGCCGCTAGCCCGCGCGCTTACGGCGGGGATCGGCCGCCACGCCATGCCACAGCGGCAGGCATGGGGGAACTTTGACGCGGCGCGCATAGGCGACCATGAGTAATGTTACACCACCGCTTCGCACACTGCAAACCGACATTGTTTAACATAATAAAATACGTTGTAAAATAATTATTATTAATAATAAAAAATTTTCCACTCACAACGACTTACTCCGAGAGGAGAAAAGTTGCCACGACTTACTCCGAGAGGAGAAAAGTTGCCACGACTTACTCCGAGAGGAGAAAAGTTGCCACGACTTACTCCGAAGGGTGAGAATTTGCCACGACTTACTCCGAGAGGTGAGAATTTGCCACGACTTACTCCGAGAGGTGAGAATTTGCCACGACTTACTCCGAGAGGTGAGAATTTGCCACGACTTACTCCGAGAGGAGAAAAGTTGCCGCGACTTACTCCGAGAGGAGAAAAGTTGCCACGACTTACTCCGAAGGGTGAGAATTTACCACGACTTACTCCGAAGAGTGAGAATTTGCCACGACTTACTCCGAGAGGAGAAAAGTTGCCACGACTTACTCCGAAGGGTGAGAATTTACCACGACTTACTCCGAGAGGTGAGAATTTGCCACGACTTACTCCGAGAGGAGAAAAGTTGCCACGACTTACTCCGAAGGGTGAGAATTTGCCACGACTTACTCCGAGAGGAGAAAAGTTGCCACGACTTACTCCGAAGGGTGAGAATTTGCCACGACTTACTCCGAGAGGAGAAAAGTTGCCACGACTTACTCCGAAGAGTGAGAATTTGCCACGACTTACTCCGAGAGGAGAAAAGTTGCCACGACTTACTCCGAAGGGTGAGAATTTGCCACGACTTACTCCGAGAGGAGAAAAGTTGCCACGACTTACTCCGAAGAGTGAGAATTTGCCACGACTTACTCCGAGAGGAGAAAAGTTGCCACGACTTACTCCGAAGAGTGAGAATTTGCCACGACTTACTCCGAGAGGAGAAAAATTGCCACGACTTACTCCGAAGGGTGAGAATTTGCCACGACTTACTCCGAGAGGAGAAAAGTTGCCACGACTTACTCCGAAGAGTGAGAATTTGCCACGACTTACTCCGAGAGGAGAAAAGTTGCCACGACTTACTCCGAAGAGTGAGAATTTGCCACGACTTACTCCGAGAGGAGAAAAATTGCCACGACTTACTCCGAGAGGAGAAAAGTTGCCACGACTTACTCCGAGAGGAGAAAAGTTGCCACGACTTACTCCGAGAGGAGAAAAGTTGCCACGACTTACTCCGAAGGGTGAGAATTTGCCACGACTTACTCCGAGAGGTGAGAATTTGCCACGACTTACTCCGAGAGGTGAGAATTTGCCACGACTTACTCCGAGAGGTGAGAATTTGCCACGACTTACTCCGAGAGGAGAAAAGTTGCCGCGACTTACTCCGAGAGGAGAAAAGTTGCCACGACTTACTCCGAAGGGTGAGAATTTACCACGACTTACTCCGAAGAGTGAGAATTTGCCACGACTTACTCCGAGAGGAGAAAAGTTGCCACGACTTACTCCGAAGGGTGAGAATTTACCACGACTTACTCCGAGAGGTGAGAATTTGCCACGACTTACTCCGAGAGGAGAAAAGTTGCCACGACTTACTCCGAAGGGTGAGAATTTGCCACGACTTACTCCGAGAGGAGAAAAGTTGCCACGACTTACTCCGAAGGGTGAGAATTTGCCACGACTTACTCCGAGAGGAGAAAAGTTGCCACGACTTACTCCGAAGAGTGAGAATTTGCCACGACTTACTCGAGAGGAGAAAAGTTGCCACGACTTACTCCGAAGGGTGAGAATTTGCCACGACTTACTCCGAGAGGAGAAAAGTTGCCACGACTTACTCCGAAGAGTGAGAAAAGTTGCCACGACTTACTCCGAAGAGTGAGAATTTGCCACGACTTACTCCGAGAGGAGAAAAATTGCCACGACTTACTCCGAAGGGTGAGAATTTGCCACGACTTACTCCGAGAGGAGAAAGTTGCCACGACTACTCCGAAGAGTGAGAATTTGCCACGACTTACTCCGAGAGGAGAAAAGTTGCCACGACTTACTCCGAAGAGTGAGAATTTGCCACGACTTACTCCGAGAGGAGAAAAATTGCCACGACTTACTCCGAGAGGAGAAAAGTTGCCACGACTTACTCCGAGAGGAGAAAAGTTGCCACGACTACTCCGAAGGGTGAGAATTGCCACGACTTACTCCGAGAGGTGAGAATTTGCCACGACTTACTCCGAAGGGTGAGAATTTTGCCACGACTTACTCCGAGAGGAGAAAAGTTGCCACGACTTACTTCGAGAGGTGAGAATTTGCCACGACTTACTCCGAGAGGTGAGAATTTGCCACGACTTACTCCGAGAGGAGAAAAGTTGCCACGACTTACTCCGAAGGGTGAGAATTACCACGACTTACTCCGAGAGGTGAGAATTGCCACGACTTACTCCGAAGGAGAAAAGTTGCCACGACTTACTCCGAGAGGAGAAAAGTTGCCACGACTTACTCCGAGAGGAGAAAAGTTGCCACGACTTACTCCGAGAGGAGAAAAGTTGCCACGACTTACTCCGAGAGGAGAAAAGTTGCCACGACTTACTCCGAAGTTGAGAATTTGCCACGACTTACTCCGAGAGGAGAAAAGTTGCCACGACTTACTCCGAAGAGTGAGAATTTGCCACGACTTACTCCGAGAGGAGAAAAATTGCCACGACTTACTCCGAGAGGAGAAAAGTTGCCACGACTTACTCGAGAGGAGAAAAGTTGCCACGACTTACTCCGAAGGGTGAGAATTTGCCACGACTTACTCCGAGAGGTGAGAATTTGCCACGACTTACTCCGAAGGGTGAGAATTTGCCACGACTTACTCCGAGAGGAGAAAAGTTGCCACGACTTACTTCGAGAGAAGGTACCACGACTTACTCACGAGAGGTGAGAATTTGCCACGACTTACTCCGAGAGGAGAAAAGTTGCCACGACTTACTCCGAAGGGTGAGAATTTGCCACGACTTACTCCGAGAGAGAAAAGTTGCCACGACTTACTCCGAAGGGTGAGAATTTGCCACGACTTACTCCGAGAGAGAAAGTTGCCACGACTTACTCCGAAGAGTGAGAATTTGCCACGACTTACTCCGAGAGGAGAAAAGTTGCCACGACTTACTCCGAAGGGTGAGAATTTGCCACGACTTACTCCGAGAGGAGAAAAGTTGCCACGACTTACTCCGAAGGGTGAGAATTTGCCACGACTTACTCCGAGAGGAGAAAAGTTGCCACGACTTCTCCGAAGAGTGAGAATTTGCCACGACTTACTCCGAGAGGAGAAAGTTGCCACGACTTACTCCGAAGGGTGAGAATTTGCCACGACTTACTCCGAGAGGAGAAAAGTTGCCACGACTTACTCCGAAGAGTGAGAATTTGCCACGACTTACTCCGAGGAGAAAAGTTGCCACGACTTACTCCGAAGAGTGAGAATTGCCACGACTTACTCCGAGAGGATG
>CAJUYD010000098.1:0-32305 GCA_910591665.1 Ectemnius continuus
AACATTCCATCGTTAATATTCAATTCAAGTGAATTACCCAATATCTCCAAAATATCCAACATTGTTGATAGAACTCGATTACTCCATAGTAAATGCGGAAATTTATCCACTAAACCAGAAAGATAACGATCAGCCGCCCGTCTTATCTGCTTCTGCCTATGATTAAATTTCACCAACAATAGAATAGAATATTCTTCCAATTCCGAGTCACGAACTTTATTCTTCGGCTTCTCAGACATGATCGTAAGGAATTCATTAAAAACTTTATCAGAGATGCACGAGATACATTGCCAAATATTATCCTTATCCTTTTGAATACCATTATCTTCAAGATATTGGAAGATGATATAAAATGGATTGATAGATGTATTGGTTTGTACACGAAATATTTCCAAACGAGAGATAGATAATAGATAAGTACATTGTGCAAATGTTAGCTTATTTATAATAGGCAACATCTCACTGCTAAAATAGACATCGGCTATTATCTGATTACGTATGTCTTGTAATTCAGTATCAGATACAGCATTGTTCCTTATGGCTGAATTAAAATGAAGTTCACTTCGAAGATGTTCACGTGATTTAAGCAGTGGTGATTTGGCGGCAATCTCTTTAACGCATAGATACCATTCAATTGGCCACAATTTGGTTTTACTTGTAAAACCTAACACAACACAATAAAGCCAAAAATCACGAAATAATTTTTGATGCTTCCTGGTTGGATTCTCAAGGAATGGTAAACGCTTTGTGATTGTTGAGATGACCGGAATCAAAACACCAAGATTACCAGCACAAGAAGAGGCTTTGACCAAAGCAGGATTGGCTTCCGTAGCACGCTTCCCTTCAAGCCCTAATTTAACAAATAATTCAAGTAAACTTCCCAACAGCTCAATCAATTTATTTTCATCTTCCGTCCGTTTGGCAATGTTTGTGAAAGCATTGATGACGGCTAATGAAACATGACGATAGCAATATTTCCTATCGTCAACCGATAAATTTTGATTATTAGGATAAGCTGTACTCGATTGTAATGTAATAGTTGCGAACATAGTCATTATCTGTTGATAAATTCGATTCTCAACGTTATCATTCAGATCACAAGCGATTACAATCTCACTTAATTGTTCAATAATTAATGAATCAATACTAGACACTGGTGAGCAAAAGCGTTGTTGAAAGAATTGGACAGTAATGTCCATAGTACTTGGTATGTCTTTCAATTTGATTGCAATCTGTCCAAGCGATACGATCGTATTCAATGATACCAATGTTGTTTCCTTTTTATCATTCTTCTCTGCCTGATAAAGATTATTTGAGATGGAAGCAATCATTGCTTGAATACAATGAGAATCATATTTAAGACCATGGCGAAGTGAAGTACATAGATTTTCAATGGTACAATCACATAAAAGGATGAAAAACATTGAAGCTGATGATTTCTTGGCAAAGACATAATAATTATAATTACGGGCATTTTGTTTATTGATCATCTCATTATTATTATTACTTCCTTCATTCTGTTTTTGAATAAATAATTTTAATAAAATTGGCGATGGATTCAGTATGAAATCTCTCAAAGCATTTATACAACAGATGGCTGTTGAAGGAAATTTTCGTACCAATAGGCCAAGACCATTGAGGCATGCCAAGAAGATTGGATAATAAGTGATCACCAGCCTATAACCATGGCTAGAACTGATTCTTTCCGATAGAAGATAACACAAATGTTCAGCTGTTTTAACATCTTTTGTTGTCCAAACCAATAGATCAAGGCATAGGGCATTGGTTAAGATAACTATCTTAATAGAATGATGGCTGGTCATCGTTTGTATACGACTAGTCAACTCTGATTGATCAGTTGAATATAATAAAGCAACAAATTCTTTAACTTCAGCGGTAAAATCATCAGTTAAATCTTTTCTTAAAAATATTAGATTCTTAAGGAATGAGATGATTACTAATTGAATTAGATCACGAAATGTTTTGTAAGGATATAATTTTGGATTACTCTCCTAAATAATAGAAAAGAAATCAATTACAATCATTTTCGTTAACAATAAAAACAAATCATATCATTTTAAGATACTTACACTATGAATTTTGGCAGCAAATTCATCAAGTTTTTTAAGAATTTCATTATCCAACAAAAGTTTAAATACTCGAAACAAACGTCGAATGTGAGAGAATTGTGATTTCTCTCTAAAATCGGCTGTCATCTCAAAATATTCAAGACAATTGGGCATAAATAGATCAAAGCTTGAGCCATATTTATAATAAAAACAATAAGTGAAATCGATCTCTTCCAAAAGATTGTTCTCATTCAAATCGAATGAATTTTTATCATTTCTTAATAAACCTTTACTATCGCTGAATGAAGTACTTTTAGAGAATGACTTCTTAATAGTAATATCAGCATTATTATTATTATTGGTACTAATATTATTATTATTATTTAATTGTGACCTAGATGGGTCATTATCTTCATTTGGTAGTGCAACGGTTTTATCAACAATATCAGGAAATAATTTTAGAAATAAAGATTCTTCAATATTATTTTTACATGGAAAACGGCCAACGGCACGACATAATCCAAAAAAGAGTGGTATCAATTGACGGCATAGAATTACTTTTGGATTAAGGTAAAAAAGAAATAATAATCTATCAATAAATTGTATTAAAATGAATATAACAAGATCAATTACCCGATCCTTGTAGATCCGCTGATGATTTATTACGATATTCTAATATTTGTAGTGTAACATATTCAATAAGATTGATTTGTGAATCAATTATTTTCGTTGAATATTCTGGACAAAAGTAAGCAATGTCCGAAAGTGCCGTATTTAGACAAAAACTAAATCTTTCCACAACAGGAATATAATCATATTCACACGTTTTAATCTCATCAACAAATGTAACATTCTCCAATTTTGACAATAGATTTAATAAATAATTAACAATTATATTTCGTTGTTGAAAATTCGACTGTATTAGAAAGATGATCAAGGCAATAACAGAATCTTGATCTCTTTGATTTATCTCCAACCGATTCGTTAACTTAGGGCAATAATTTAATAAAATATTAACTTTATCGATTGATATATCTTTATGGCGTGCCAATGATCGAGCCAAATTTTGTATCGATTGGAAAAAGAAGCTATTTTCATTAGTTAAACACATCTTTGTTTTTTTTAATTTTAAAATAAAATGGATGATTTCATCATTTGAAATGCTCTTAGTAATATAATCTTTAATTAATTAACAACAACAACAACAACAACAAAAGTTCAATATACTTTCAATAAAAATAATAACAACAAACAAAATATTTTATATAAAAAAATATAACAAAACAATTAAATGGAAAGAGATGAGATCAAAAGTGTTATTATTATTATTATTACTGTTAAATATTATTTTTGTTTTTTTTTGTTTGTTAGTTCATTTGTTCGCTCAAAATATTTGTTTCCTACTTTAAGGAAAGTTTCCAGATATTTCTCGAAAACAATTCTGGAAATATTCTCATGCTTTTTAGTTTAATACAAATGTTTTTGGATTTGTTTTATTCTCCTTCTTTTTAAACCGAACCAATTTTCTTTGGATATGTTCCAATTGAAACGATCATTATCAACATTGAATAACCTAACCAAATCATTTGATTACAATGATTCATTACGATATAAATTAAATATGATTCTATGTGAATATGAATTATTAAAACATACTAGACCAAATGATGTACCACAACAATTATCACGTAGTGATATTGATTATCTTTTACAATGTTATCAATTAAAGCCAAATAGAAAAATTGGCTGGTTGAATACTTCTTTTGAATTAAGAGAGAAAATTTTTCATAGAATGTCCAAGTTGGAACGATTCGATGGGAATGATCTATTTTTACCATTCATTGGCAAAGAGGTTTTGATTTATATATATTTTTTTTTAAACAATCAAAATTTGTAATGAAATTAATTATTTATATTTTGTTCTTATAGACGGAAAGACAATTAAGAAGAAAAACTATCTCAATGTTACCATTTATGCAAAAGATTGTTATCGATTTATCTTTTGAACAATATATGTCAAACTTGGAATGTAAAAATTTAGTTGAACAATTGATTCGAATATTTATTTTGAACAAATCAATAAGGGATGATCCATTCAGCATTCATTTGACCGATATGATCAATTGTGATAATATACTTAAATTTTTAAATATACATTTCCCACCAGCTCAACAAATGTACAATTCGAATGTAACGTTACACAAGGAGCCATTTATTGAATTATTCGATAGGAAACAATTGATTTATCTTTCACCACACTCTGATAATATATTGGAACGATTCGATACGAATGCTATTTATATTATTGGCGGTATTGTCGATAGAAGAGAGATCATTGAATTAAGTATACCTAAATGTAATCGTTTAGGTATACAATCGGCTCGATTACCATTAAAATCAAACGACACGAGACAGATTAAATCACTTGATCAGGTTTTTCATTTACTTTCTTTATTAAAATTTAAGTAATTTTAAATTTATAAATGTTTATACATTTATTGTTTATCTTCATTTGTTCTTCAAATTGAGCTTGTAAATGAAATTTTTTTAAAAGATATTCAATATTCCAGCTTGAACAGCGAACTTGAAATGATATTAGACAAAAGGTGTCATTTTTATTTATAGAATTATGTAAAACTAAAGATATTGTAGCTAATAAATCTTCAAAATCAGTCTCATTGTAGAAACAATCGGAGCCGATATAATAATCAGCTTGTGTTAATGATAATAAATTTTCTCCAAATATTCCCCATTCACATGATTCTATCTTCGATAGATTTGTAACTTCATTCAATTCAAGATTTGATTTCAATAAATCAACATCATTCTGTGAATCATATTTATCCGTAAAGATAACATTACAACCAAGCTTAGCAGCTACAATGCCACAGAATCCTGTTCCCGTTCCAAATTCAACAACTTGTTTATTAGCAAAACGATCACAATTGTTACAAAGATATTTAGAAAGTGCAATAGCACATGGCCAAATATGATCCGAATAGGATAATGAATATTTCTATTTCATTAATATAAAAACAAAATAAAAATTTACTTCTAATTAAAATCGTTTTTTTGTTCGTCTTTTTTTCTTTCATTAAATAAATAAACATTGACAAAACAAAAAAACCAAAACAAACAAACAAAAAAAACCAAAGACAAACCTCATTGATATTAATGGTCATCGATTGAATAGAATCATTTTGTTTATAATTGAAATGAAAATGTTTAACACCAGAGTGGACAATGTCTTGGTCATTATCATTATTCAACATTATTATCTCATTTAGATCTTTTTCCTCTTCGCTTTCTTTTTTCAAACAAAAAAAGAATTGGATTAAAGTCAACAAACACTATCGCCATCTGGCGGGCGATGTGAGGTAATAGATTCATTGCTGTGCTCGTTTCACTGGTCACACACAAACACCATGCACTTCTTGTTGTGTGTGTATCCACAACACTGATTCGTAACTTAATCCATTCTCACTTTTTATTATTATTTATTATTTTATTATTATTTTCCATGCTGTCTTTTGACGATAATTAATTATCCATCTAATGGTCACTTCCTTCATATTGAAATGATTATATATTCAATAATTAGGCTATGTATTAATTTTGGACTGCTACATTTAAATAGAAATTTTTTTTAAAATTTACATTTATAAGGTAATATTATTTTCCCTTCCCTTTGTTCTATTATATCTATTATTATTTTATTTAAATATAATATTTTATTATTTTATAATAATTAATATATATATATATATTTTTTTTTATTTTTTTATTTTGTAGAGAAAATGAACGGACATTCAAGTTCATTATTATCTGATTTACCCAAGAAACGATCGGATATTAGTGTGGAATTTAAAAGTCAATTGATTATCGCTGATAAGAATGTTCTCACCACAAAAAAATATTCGAATAACATTAGTTCATCCAATTCAACTAATAATAATAATAATAATACTAATAATAATAACAGCAACAATAATAGTAAACATTCGCTGACAAGCAATGAAAGACATGAGAATAATCAATTGGAGCATAGGCACAATGCAAATCATCATGCTATGCCCACTGCCAATCATAATCAAGGCACAGCTACCATTCACTCAGGAAACGATAAGAAATATAAGAATTATAAGCTGGTATCCGATCCTTGTTTGAATAAAGGTGCACCTAAAGTCTATCGATACGATGGTATTGTTTCTTCGGTATGTCTTTTTGTTTGTCTTTTTCTCTCCTCTTCTCCACCTTACTTCACCTTAGTGTTTGAAATTTTTATTTATGGCGCGATTTTTCTTTCTCGTTTTTTTTCTCTCCCATTTTTTTCTTTTTGTTAATTTTTTAAAAATCATTATCATTATAGAAAGAAGCATTACTTGTTCCAAAAGATCCAAGATCTCGGCTTGGCCTTCTTAGATGCCGAGAAGTAATCGACTTAATTGTTCCTAGATTTAAGGTTTGTTTTTTTTTAATATTATTATTATTTGCAATTCTATTTGAGCTTTATAGCAAGTAATTAATGACTTTATGCTCTAATTTTTTTTCTTTTTATCTTTTAGATTGATAAAAATTATGTTGGTGTCCCTCCATCGATTGAGGTTTCGATAACCAATTTAAATGACAACATAAATAAAACATTTTTAGAAGATATGCTCAAAAAGTATGATAATCTTGAAGAAGTGGAGATATTATATCATCCAAAGACACATAAACATCTAGGCTTGGCTAAAGTTATCTTCATTACACAGACAGGCGCTCAATTATGTGTTTCCAAGCTGAATCAGACGTCGGTTATGGGTAACATAATAAATGTTTTTCTTGATCCATTCTGTAAGTTTGCTTGTTTAATGATTTATTATTTCTTAAATGTAAAATGGATGTTTTTCATTAAAATGTTTATTAATTATATAAATTATAAAATTTTATATAATGTAGACAAACAAATCGATCGAATATTTGACTCAATCGTCAATCCACAGCTAAACTTACAAAGCCAGCCAATTCATAGTGATAACTCATTTCTTGATCCAAACAGCCTTGATCCGCTCAAATCAAACATTACGCCATCAGTAAGCTCAGATTTTGGCTACGATTCTGCCCGTTTCTCATCAAGTGATTTTAATTCAACACCATCGACCATTAATTTTGAAAATCAAAACTTTTCATCTAACAATGAGAATCATAGTCCAGCACGTCAAAGTTTAGATGATCGAATCGAAAGTTTAAAGCAATGTAATATTGGGTTAAAATATATACTAAATGTCATTCCAGGCTTAGCAACACCGTTTGATCTTAATTCTCAAGACGACTCGACCCATCGTAAGAATGGTCAAAATAAGATCGACGATTCGGATTCTTTTCTTGGAACGCCTCCTTCACCATTTGTTTCAACTTCGGAATATCTTAAATGGGCGAAGATTACCAAAAAAATTGATGCTGGCCAAGATGCTGATGCCGAAAGCAATGGTGAGAATGATGATAAAAAATTGAATAGCCAACATCCAAATAAAGATGATAATGATGATGATGATGATCGAATGTCGCTTTCTTCATTAAGCAGTAATGGCGATAAGTTTGAAGATAATTCATTGTTTCCGAATCAACATATTCCAATGATCTCTGGGTTCGATATGTGGAAGACAGATTCGGAGAAACATAATCTAAACAATTCTCTTATGCCTCCGTTTATGTATCAATCATTTATTCCTCAAACCAATTCTCACCGCTTTCCATCATTCTTTAATACTTTTACCTCAATGTCTTCGAACACCTTATCAACCAATCATCTGGAAAAAGATGTTGAAAAGTTTAAAACGAACAAACAATTCTATGCAGAATTTTTATCAAGTGCTCTTGAAGAGTGCTTAAAAGATCTTAAAGAGATATTGACCAAGGATATTTATAAGAAAATATTAGAAAATTTTTCATATAAAATATTCGATAAATGGTGGGAAGAGTCGGAGAAGAAATCGAAATCAAATGATACAAAACAGCCATCCGAAATTACCGAAGCCTACAAAAGAACAAATATTAATATTCCTTTGTTCAATCCGCTTTATGATCGACAATTTAACAATAATCGCCAAGAGAATACTGTTACTTCGAATTTTGAATTTGGTCTTAGTAGAGGTTTGAGGGCAGCCATGCCTAAGATGCCTTCATTTAAGCGGAAGATTAAGAAATCGCCAAATCGTTCTCGTTTATTGAAATCAGATGATTCAGACGAGGATGATGATGTCTCCAATCGAGAATATCGAAGGAAAACGCTCTCATATAAAAAGTCATCGGATTATATTGATAATAAACATGATCCTAGACGAAGGCGTTATTCGAGTTCTTCATTAGAAAGTTCAATTTCAAATGAAAGCTCAAGTCCAAAGAGGAAGACTGTTCATAGTCGAAGTAACAAGTCGATCAGTCGAAGTAGTAGCAGTAGTAGTAGTCGAAGTAGCAGCAGTACTACCAGTAGTAGCAGCAGCAATAGCAGTGGTAGCAGCGGAAGCAGCAGTAGCAGTAGCAACGAATCATCTTCAGGTGATGACAGTACCACGGATGATTCGGATGATGAATCAGCTTCATCATCATCATCTTCGGATAATGATTCGGATACATCAACTCATTCATCCAAATCGTCAAGCTCATCACGATCATCGATTTCCAAAGTGAGCTCTAGCAAAGCTAAGGCTGAGCCTATTGCACCTTCTCCTAAGCCTGAAATCGATGGTTACCTTTCCTCACCATTGTCTTACAATTCTCTCGATACCTTACCCGATGAAGAAAGTTCCGTCAAAGTTATCGAAGAGAAAATATCATTGGAGGATGAAGATGAGGTCAATTACCTTAGTGATCATTCCGGTTCAAGTACAAGCACTGCTGATGAGATGATTGGCGACGATGGCCGAGAGATTCTCGATTGGAATAATGAACCTATTTTGGGTAGTAAAACAAAGAAAGATATGACTACCTCCGAATATGAGGCTAGTCAAGCTTTGATGGCTTTGGCTGGTTTCTCAATGCCCAGCTCCTTCCCAGGTCAGCCACCATTACGGGAGCTGAACGATGCTCAACCTGAATACCATTCGATTGCCTCTGAACATAGCTACTGTCGTGTTCCAATTGAAGAATCAGAGCCGAAGCCTAAAATTAAGACAACACCAAACAAGGCTACAAAGGTTAAGCCAGCAAATGAAAAGAAACGAAAGAAGAATGATCTGTTTGAAATAGACGAAAATCTTAAATTAATTGCTGTTGCCTCTGAATGGCGTAATGCTAAACGAAAAACAGTGCCTTCCAGTGTCAACAATCTGTTTGATGAAGAGAATGATGAAAATAAATTTAAAATATCTGAACAAAAAGTTTTTGAATCATCATCACCACCGTTACCACCACCAACGCCACCACCAAAGGTAGTGACGTTCCCGGAACGTGATCAAAATGCCGAAAAAGGAATTCTATTTGATTTCCTTAACAATGGCCTTGATAATGAAGATATCGTATATTTAAAACGAGGTTATGAACGATTACTTCAAGAGGAAACCAATCTTCCATGGTTGAATGATATCCATTGGGTTGATCATCCAGCCACATTAACCGTGCCTAGAAAGAAGCGTAAGCTTGATGATTCTTTCACACGTGTGCATAAGGCTGGTTGTGCCCGCTGTGAAGGCTACTATAAATTGGACAAAGATGAGAAACAAAGGTATTCACATGTAACGGAGGCATCGAACGTGTCCAGCAGTGGTAGCAGAATTCGAAATGTCACTACCACACAACAGCTGACCAGAGAGGCGCGCTCCAATCAGCGACGTCTCTTGGCGGCAGCCGACGTTCTAATGACTGATCTGCTTAAATTTAGTCAATTGAAGGTAAGTTGGATGATTGTTTTAACCAATGATGGTAGTAGATGATAAACTATGATTATTATTATTTTTATTATCATTCAAATAGTTTCGTAAGAAGCAGCTTAAATTTACTAAAAGTCGTATTCACGACTGGGGCTTGTTTGCATTGGAACCGATCGCTGCTGATGAGATGGTCATTGAATATGTTGGGCAACAGATTCGTCCCATTGTTGCTGATACACGAGAAAAGAAATACTCACAGATTGGAATCGGTAGTTCTTATTTATTTCGAGTCGATGTGGATACAATTGTTGATGCAACCAGATGTGGTAATGTTGCTCGATTCATCAATCACAGTTGTAATGTAAGTTCAATGCACATTCTTCACACCATCATTTTTATATCTGATCAAACAATTGATTAATTAATAATTATCTATTATTCCCATCAATAGCCTAATTGTTATGCAAAAGTTATCACCGTCGAAGGACAAAAAAAGATTGTTATCTATTCAAAACAGCCGATTGGCGTTGGTGAAGAAATCACTTATGATTATAAATTCCCGATAGAAGAAGATAATAAAATATCATGCCTTTGTCAAGCACCTAATTGTAGAGGTTTCCTTAATTAAGGCTAACAAAAACAAAATCGCATTTTCATTGATCACCTTTAAAACATTCTTCTCCTGACTCGTGATTTTTGGTCCTGATTATAATTGCTGTAAATATCAATTCCTATATATATATATATATATATATATACATACATACATACATACATACATACTTATACATAAACATAAAAAAAAAGAATGGAAAAACAAAAAAAACAAATCATATTGTCTATTGTAAATATATATATATATATAGATATATAGATATCGGCCATCGAGCTGAAGATTTATTTTTCATTTGTAACTTCCACTGATATGTTGTTGATCGATCACGATGGCATATTGTAATCTAATTTCATCCACTTCCCTCATCGATTAACTTACAATGGTTGAAAAACATGTTATTATTCTTAAAATAATAAAATGAAATAATTAGTAATCCTAAAGAGCCCAGACCTTAAAGCAAAACAAAAAAGAAAGGAAAGGGAATAAATGAATGGAATGGAAATTGAGAGTATAAATCAGTAAGTCACAGCAACAAACTTTTCTGCACAAAGGTAAACATTTGTGTATTGCTTATAAGATAGCATAAGGATGGACAGACAGATAGACAGGCAAGTTAGGTAAACAACACGGCCAAACGGACGGACGGACAGACAAACAAACACAAGCCTCAACAAAAAAAAAGAAAACAATAGCAAGCATGCACACAATTTCTCTGTCCCTATAGTATTAAACTACCACTATTGCCATCCTCTAATCCTGGTCATAATATCCTTCTATCCAATATATAATTCACTGGCAATCTCTCTCGCTCTCTATCTCTATATCTCTCTCTCTCTATATATATATAATAATAATAATTAATATACTTAATTATTATAATATATAAGCATAAAGCTTTATAATAAATAAATTAATAAAACATTGCTTATGTCAATGTAATTCACCACTTTTTAAAGAATCGAATACAGTGTGTGTTCCCTTTCCCAGTGTTTTCTAATTGTTTTTCCTTTTCACTTGGTTTTTGGTCATTGCTGCCTTATCCTTACTATTATTATTATTCTTATTATTCTTATTCTTATTATTATTACTAGTAACATTTTTGTTTTTGTTTCTCTTTAATTTTTGTTTATTTTAATTTTATGGTCAACAGTTTTGTGTTGTAGTAATATAGTACACACACAAATATATATATATATATATACACACCTTCACATCTATATATTTACCTTCTTAATGTGATCCAAATCGATATATATGTTTTCCTTTCGGATATAAATCATAATACCAAGAAGAAGAAGAAGAAGAAGACGAAGAGCAACACCAATAATAATAATAATAATAATACGAATTATCCTTTCTATATTTTCTTAAGATTTTGTATCATTCTTTTTTTTTGTTTACAATAAACAAAAAAAAACAGTTTGCATTCATTTCAGCTGAAGATTGATCTACCTTGCCTGTCTATATAAATATAGAAGAAGAATATATATATATATATATAAAGCTCTTTTTCAATATCTCTTTCTCTTGCTCTCTTTCATATATAGATATTGGAAGTTAGTTCTATTTCACATTAGCAATCATATTGTCTATATACATGTATTTACAATCTGAATGTAATGTCTGTAAGTATTTTATTATATATTTGATTATATATATATATATATACATATATATACACATATATATACATGTATATATATAATTCAATCTTAAGAATCGACTCATCTAAATTTTTTTATTTATATATTTAGATTGTGTTTATTTTTTGCTTTAACAAGCAAAAATAAAGTTGGTGTCCTTTGGAATCAATATCTTGGTACATGTTTCTTAATATTTTTCTCTTGTTTTTTCCTTTATATCACTTTCTCTCTCTTTCTCTCTCTCTCTCACTTTCTCTCTCTCTCACTTTCTCTCTCTCTCTCACTTTCTCTCTCTCTCTCTCTCTCTCTCTCTCCCTCCCTCTTCTATATATAAACATTTATCAATTAAGCTCATTTATTCCTTTTATTAGCATGTATAATCTTCATTGAAGTTACTTATTAATCAATATCTCAAGTTATAGTAAAATTAAGATAAAATTCAGTAATGTCTTCGGATGGAAGTACTAAAACGGTAACATTTATTTATTTATGTTTTAAAAAATACATATCATCTAATTTAAAATTAATGACAATTAATTTTTTTATCATTTCTTCTTTTAAATAATTGTTTACTAAATTCTTACAGAATTCAGGTCGTAAGTTTAGCCTTGATGCAATGGATTCGGATGGTGATGACAAACTGATCGATGATAGCAATATTGAGGAATTAGTAAAGCGTATTCCTCAGGCCAATGATAAGACAGTGGAATTTATTGATAATCTTTTGGCAGTACTGCCGAATAGGTAATAACCATTACTTTTCTCAATTATTATCATTTGATTGTTTGTTTATTATGTCATCTAAATGTAATCGATAGATGGAAAAATTGGATTGTTCGAACAATATTCACATTGCTAATGGTAGCTGGCTTTGGTTTAATAATCTACTGGGGACCTTTGGCATTAATGTTAATTGTACGTACAATCTTTATTTTAAATTGTTGTTATTTATTATTTCATTCAAATATATATATTTTTTTTAAATTTGAAGACACTATGTGTTCAAGTAAAATGTTTTCAAGAAATCATTTCAATTGGATATTCAGTATATCGTGTTCATGGTCTGCCATGGTTTCGTTCATTATCCTGGTATATGCTGATGACATCCAATTATTACTTCTATGGGGAATCATTAGTTGATTATTTCAATGTTGTTCTCAATAAACAGGTAATTTAAACAAAACGGATGGATTGAATTAAAATTTGTTAACTTTATATATATTTTTTCTTTTGATTAGAATTATTTACATCCATTGATTGCATATCATAAATTTATCTCCTTCTCACTTTATGTAATCGGTTTCATTTGGTTTGTTCTAAGCTTAGTCAAAAGACATTATATAAGTCAATTCTCAATGGTAAGCTATTCGATTTAATTTAATCTATTGGATTCTAATCGATAATATATTATTTAAATGTTTCAAAAACAGTTTGCTTGGACCCATGTCACTTTATTGATTGTTGTAGCACAATCCTATCTAATCATACAAAATATGTTTGAAGGATTAATTTGGTTCATTGTACCCGTTTCGATGATTGTAATCAATGATGTAATGGCCTATCTATTTGGCTTCTTCTTTGGTAAGACACCGCTGATTAAACTATCACCTAAAAAGACATGGGAAGGTTTTATTGGTGGTGGTATTTCAACTGTTCTTTTGGGAATAGTGGTAAGTATTTATTAGGTTATCTAAAATGTCATTTTAATTTTTAATTATCTTCTGCTATTTAAATGAAATAAACAATTAGATTTCTCATATTTTGTGTCAATATGAATATTTTGTTTGTCCTATTGAAAATTATGATCGTCTTGATGGTACAATCCATTGTAAACCATCACCATTATTTCAATTAACCGAATATCATCTACCGGAGACAATTGAGATAATTTTAAATGAGGTAAAATATTTATTCATTCATCTTTCTCATCATATGTTCATTCATAACTAAAATTTATTTCATTAATTCTAGTTTGGATTACCACAGACGATAACATTGTACCCGTTTGTTCTTCATTCGCTAGCATTATCATTGTTCAGCTCCATCATTGGACCATTTGGTGGTTTTTTTGCCAGCGGCTTTAAGAGGGCATTCAAGATAAAAGATTTTGGTGATATTATACCTGGACATGGTGGCATAATGGATCGTTTCGATTGTCAATATCTCATGGCTTCATTTGTTAATGTCTACATTTCCAGCTTCATCCAAGGACTAAATCCCTCGAGGATATTGCATATAATATTCCAGATGAAGATTGAAGATCAGATTGGAATCTACAGGATTCTCGGTGAACACTTAAACTCAACCAACATTTAAAATATTCGAGTAAAAGTTGTCTTTACAAGCAAATTTTCAAATTGATATAAAATTAAATACAAAGTATTATCTTTATTATTCCCGCTTTTAATTAAGCCATTTTAGTTCTAGTCAAACTTTGTTTTTATTATGTTAAAAATACAATGTTGTTCTTTTTTCTTCAGAAATCTTTCTTTTATTTTCTCTTTCTCTTACACACACTACTCGTTTTGATCGTCTATCTTGGGGGCCAAATAGTAACGAATATGACCGATGTCTGAGGTGCCATCCTCATCGATGTCAGTTATCTTATATTCCACAACAAGTGGTACATCAGGCGAGAGTGAAAGCGTGACTTGCCCACAGAGTGGCGCCGCTTTTGTGAAATGATTCAGATATTTTAAAGCAAATGATTGTGTAATAGCTTCTTGCATGGAGATCGTAACAGCCTCATCAGGCTTATCAATGTTCGATGTTTGTGATAATTTAATCGAACCAGATCCTAGATCACCTTTAGCCGAGAATTGAATACCAGACTTGCTACATGTTATGATCATTGAATCACTAAGTTGGCCTAAATCGCGACAAATCTTGGAGAATTTGGCTGATGGCATTTTAATGGTAACATTGTAGCTAGTGTCAGGAATGCCCAAATATTCTGAATCCAAGTTCATCAATTTTATTTCATACTCAGATACCTCTCCTTCATCTATTAGTATAGAAAATTAGACAATAAGTGGTTTGTTGTGGCAGTTCAAAGGGGACTTACTTAGAGATTCGAAAATAAGTTTCATCTTATCATCGCCTTCACTAGCTGAAATGGTGATCGTATCATCGTTGCCAGCACATTTCAAAACTTTGGAAAGACTAAGAAAAAAATTTAATTAGAAAATAAAGATACAAAACCAATTAAAATTAAAAAACCAACCTAATAAGATTCATGCCAATAACTTGGCTACGGTCACAGCGAAACTTGGTAAAGCCATCACCTTTTAAGCTAACAGCCACAAGTGACACATGGGAAGTGTCCATGGCTTGTAAAGCCATTCCGGATGTGGTACATTCCCAGCTCGCCTCGTTCACCAAATCCTTGATGGCATCAAGAATCTTCTTAAAGATGATACCCTTTGATAATTTGGCTTCAAACATGTTTCAATACTTTATTTTTTTTCAATGTGTAAATTTGAAGGGAATATAGAGAGAGGTAGAAAGAAAATGATCCGATATGATCACAATGAAATCAAGAAATGAAATGAACCAAACCAGACAAAACACACGGTGATAAACTCAATGAGTGTATTATAAATGTAAAGGAGGGAAAAGACGCGCGCATTTGACAATTGGCGGTAAAATTCACACACATGCACACAATACAAGACAGTCCAGGTTCAGACATTGAATGGCCTGGAGAAAAGAGGCCATACGTGAAACATTTTTTTAATCACATCAACCCGACCATGTCGATATAGTCGATTATTATTTTTTTATTTTTGTTTTGTTTACAACTCCACTATTTCCACCTTGAGGCTTAAAAAGTTTGTCTAGAAAAATCTTTTCTTGTATGTTTAGTTTTCCCCCCTATTCTCAAACATTTCCCTCTTTCTCTCTCTCTCTCTCTCTCTCTCTCTTTCTCTCTCTCTCTTATGTTTATTATCTTTAGTAGTGAAAAGTGGTGCTGCTTGTGGGCATGTCTATGAATTCCTTACAAAGCACTGTGTATGTATGTTGGTGTTGGTGTATGTGTAATGAGTGTGTGTGTGTGTGTGGGTGCGCGCGAGCACACAAAGACAACAAAAAGAGAGCAGATAGGCAGTCAGTGTATACATAGTGTGTGTGAGTATATAAAAGAGTGTATGTGTGTGTATGTTTGTGACTGTCTGTCTGTCAGCTTTAGCGAGTGTATGTATATATATATCTCAACATTAGTGCCGCCTTGCGAGCATAGTTTGCATCATTGTCAACTTTGAGTTAACAAATCAAGTCCTTCTTTCACGCACAACACACACACACACATAGCAAAAACACAGCGCACACAAAACAAGCAAAACTACTGAGGCTGTGTGTTGTGTAGAGTACACTCGAGACTCTTTATGTGTGTGTGTATGTTGTGTTGTGTTGTGTTGTAAAGCTTTGAGTGAACGAGTAAACAGGCAAAAGCAAAAGGAAAGGCAAGAAAGCAAGTAAAGTAAGTAAAAACGAACGAGGCAAGCGAACGAAAAGAAACGAATGTGCAACGGCTGCGTTTACATTGCATTTGCTGATTCATTCACTCTCCTCTATCGCCGTACTCATCCCAAACGGCATCATACATCTTTTGTAGTCATGTCGTCAGATCTCGATTTTTTCGATGATTCCTCTCCAAATAAACGCTTTAAAGCCGAAAATGAATTTTATTCACATTCTTTTGGGTCACCAAATTCAAATGATCATTTCACCAGTTGTCCAAGTCTCCAAGGAGCCACGCTAGGAGCTGATCAAAAAAGGAATTTCGATAGCCTTAAACGGCAGCAAATTGAGTGCGCAGTTAAGGGCGAGCCTACCGACCGCCATCTTTTTTCGCCTTCGCCTCAGTTTGATACAGCAGCAGTAAATGGTAAGTGTATACCTTTTAGTTCACTTTGCCGTCCGCTAGTGGTGCTACCAGTCTCTTCTCTCCCTCCCTCCCTCCCTTTTTTTCTTTTCCTCTCCCTCTCCCTCTCCTCTCTGACTTCTTTTTTTTTGAACCTGTACACTTGCCGATTATTATTTTTTTTTTTCTGTCTGTGTGGCACATGTTTTTGACACGTAGAGGGCTGATAGCTCAAGTCAGCTTTGTTTTGATTTCGCATTTTTTTATTTTCAAGTTTTAATTTTAATTTATTAATTTAAATTTAATAAGGCATTTTATTTAGAATTAAGAATGTAATTATTTTGATATATTCTAATGGTTTAATTTTATCAAATGATAATTTTAGTCTCCAATGACAACGAATTGCTTACCAATGGAGATTCAGGGTTTCAAGAGATAAATATCGAAGATCGAGTATTCGAAACTAATAGCGTTAAGAATGACTCAGTTGAAGGCATTGACGAGAATGTGAATGATAATGGATCAAATGGATCGAACGAAAGCAATGAATTTGACGATGATGACAATCTTAGCTTATCTGGTTTTAGTGATTTCTCCGACATGAGTAGTGAGAATTGGCGCCCCGTTCCTGAACACATGCAATGGGTTAACAGACAGATTGAGAATGGAACTGATCCAAAAGGTATAATTCAAAACTTGACTGGCAAGACGTTGTCCGAGGAGATAAATGACATTTCGGCATGGCGGATCATTCTTCGAATGCTCAGCGAAACAATAACTCGGTCCAAGTTAGATTACATCAATACGATCGACGATGTTATTAGTCTTATACAGAAATCATCGAAAATTATCGTCCTAACTGGTGCTGGTGTTTCTGTATCCTGTGGCATTCCTGATTTTCGATCCCGAAATGGAATCTATGCTCGACTTAGTAAAGACTTTCCTGATTTACCCGATCCTCAGTCAATGTTTGATATTCATTATTTCAAAAGGAATCCATTTCCGTTTTTCAAATTTGCAAAGGTAGTTTTTTGTAATTTATAGTCGTCGAGACAACATTCTTAATTATTTTTTAAATGTAGGAAATCTATCCCGGTCAATTTTCACCATCACCATCTCATAAATTTATAAAATACATTGAGAAGAAGGGTAAACTATTGAGAAATTATTCACAAAACATCGACACACTTGAGAAGACGGCAGACATAGAGCGCGTAATTACCTGCCATGGTTCATTCGCCACTGCCACTTGTACTAATTGTGGCTACAAAGTAGATTCGAGCGCTATCAAAAATGATATAATTGCTCAAAGGATTCCACTTTGCATTAAATGTACCAATGAATCAGAAGACAGTAGTAGCGTAATGCCTGTCATTAAGCCAGACATCGTCTTCTTTGGTGAAGGACTTTCAGATGATTTTCATAACTCAATGACTCAGGATAAAGATGAATGTGACCTGCTGATCGTTATCGGCTCCTCTTTAAAAGTTCGACCAGTGGCATTGATTCCAAGCGCAATACCGGAGAATATTCCACAAATTTTGATCAATCGAGAACCCTTGGATCATTTTAATTTTGATGTTGAATTACTGGGCGATTGTGATGTCATTGTAAGACATCTATGCAAACGGTATGGTGGTTTCTTTAATCTCATTCAAAAAAAAATAACTTTTTTTTATTATTATTATTAATTATTTTCCTTTTTTTATAGCCTCGGATCGGATTGGTCAAATTTTTGCTTTCCCATGAACTCAAAGGAAGAAAATTCAAACTTTTCCAATGATGAATATGAATTTTTAGAACCATCTCGTTATGTTTTCCGGGGAGCCGAATTGAGTGATTCACGTGGTATAGATACAGATGATTATGACTCGGATGATGAAGATGAACCAAGTCCAACAAGTTCAAAGAATGAATGCAATTCGGAAGAAAAGAATTATAACGATTGTTCCAATCGGTTGATCAACAACTTAATGCCTGTCAACAATTATTCCATTGAAACTGATTTAACCATTGGTAATAGTTCTATGAAAAGTTATTCGAATGATTCTCAATCATCTGAATGTTATCTGAACGATGATGAGTCAATAGATGGAACTAAATCTATTACTCAGCTAAGTGATCGCTTAGTGAATGATGAGGAGAAGTCCATCGCCTTTCCTTAAAATCATTGTACATTTTTTTTTTCGTTTCATTCAAATTTCATAGTTTGTTTTTTTACTTGCAACACCCCGTCTCATGCGAATGTGTATGAAGATTTTACTTTGAAACTTCAAGTAATTCAAACCTTTTTTCTTGTGAATTATCAATTTATCAATTTTTTTCAATTGATTAAGCTTTTTTTCAATAATATATATATATATATTTATATATATATAAGTCATATTAAAATTGTAGCTTCTTTCGCGCCCTATTTGTTATAGGAATTATATAATGGTCACTGCTCTCTCTCTCTCTCACAATTTTGTCCTTTTTTTCTATTTATAGCAACAACTTATTTATTAATTTTTCTTTTTTTTTTTGAATTATAATCAAATCAAATTCTTTAATTTTAATTCTCTCTTTCTGTCCCCAACAAAAAGACTGAATGAAATGAAAGAATGCTCTTTTGAATTGCCTGCACAAACACACACACATACCTTTAGTTTATTCAAATTGTGTACATAATTCCAGCTCTTTCTCTCTCTCTCTCTCTCTACTTATGGTGATATTTTACTTATTCTTTTTTCCTAATGTAAACATTGAATTTTTTTGAATAGCTACACATTTAACAATTAATATTATTATTATTGCTATTATTATGATTATTATGATTATTATTAATTTGCCAATAGGCAACGCAACAGACACACACACACGCCACATCTACACACTTTTTTGTCGATAGCATTTTAATGTATATATATATATACATTATATATATATATATATAAGCAACCAATTGTAAATAAATGAATCGATCTGTTTAAAGTGGATAAATCTATTATCCTTTCAATTTTAATTTTAATTGTCATCTTCTTATTTTTATTTTTCCTTCTTGTATTATTATTTACATCAACATGCAATTTATACAGAAAATTTGTTACACAAAAAAAATTAATCAAAAAAAAAAGAAATAATAAAATTAATTTGCAATCGTTACAGTTTAGGCTGGTTTCTTGTTTGGCTGTAGTGGCTGCCGCTGCTGTTGTTGTGATATAATTATAATTCACTCTTATGAACATTGACAATGAAATTGTAAAATAATTTGAATAAATCGAGATGAATGAATTTGTATTCAAAAGGATTGTTTAAAAAAGAGAAAAATGAAAGAAAGAATGAGAGGTATTGGTCTAATGTTACCCTGATTGAACAAGGAGATGTATTCATTTTAATAATAATAATATTAATAATCATAATAATCGTATAAAAAAAAACAATTGAATTAGAGAGATAGTACACACAAAAGGAGTGAGAGAGAGAGAAAAAAAAATGAAAAAAAAAATAAGAAAGTCAAATAGTTTTGATAATTTGAATTGTGGCTGCTATCCGTTTCCAAAGATGGACAGTATCCATTAATTGTCTTCCATTGGAGATTTCCATCAATTAAAATCAAAATGGAAAGAGAGAGAGAGAGAGAGAGAGAGAGAAAGGGAGGTAAAATAAGCTCGGCTGTTTTCATTTTGTTGGCGTTGTTGTTTGAGTTTGATTCAATTGATATAATTATTTATATTTAAAAAAAAATTTAAATGTCTGTTTTATATGAAATAAAATGTGTAAAATAAATGAAACAAAAAAAAAGAAAAGAAAAAAAAAAGTTTGAATAATTCGGAAACAGATCAGGCAAATGACAAACAACAATCGAAATAGCTTGAAACTTCCATTGAATCCATTTGGATGTAAAAATGCTTCTGCTATTGCTGTTGCTGTTGATGCTGTTTCTTTATTTTTTCATCTTCTATTTTTCTTCCACCAAATAATTTATGTAAAAGTTGAATAAAATTTGAATGATTTGAAAAGGGGGCAAGAGGGAAACAAAAGGAGACAGGTGTGTGATGTGGGGTGGGGGTGAAGAGAAGCATGAGGTGTAATGTGATGAAATGAAATGCTATGTGAAATGCATAAGGAGGAGAAGGGAATAGGAAAGGGGTGGGGTGGGGTGAATGAGAGGGGTGGTGGTGGTGGTGTGGTCTGTGATCACACTACAGACTTGTTTTATTTTTGTTGTTGTTGTTGTGGGTGTGTGTGTGTGTATACGTGTGGGTGTTTGTGTTTTGTTTTACGAACTTAGAAAATTCGTTACAGAGAAATTAGTAAATGAACCAATAAGACTGAGATCAATCGACTCCGGTGTTGGCACTTCCACACTACCGACGCTTCCCAAATTGTCATCGTTCTCGGTACGATTAGAGACATTGTTGCGTCCTTCTAGATAAGCGATGCACTTCTTTTTTCTCCTAATGTTATTTTAAGTAAATAATAAGAATAAGAATAATAATTAGAAATCAAAATGATCAAGGGTGATAGGATGTTATTAATTACCTGCACGGTTTGCACCAAGAACTTTGTTGTTCCAGACCATATCTTGCTCGACATTTCTTCATGGCTCCACGTTCTGAAGGAAAAGGAAACGAACGAAATAAAAAAAAGATTATTATAATGATTTTCATACTATTAATAAAAACTAATTAAAGTAGGAATCAATTTCTTACCTCCATCAAGGTTACGTTCACGCTTTTTCTTCTTCTTCTTCCCATTGATGGCATAATTATCTTTGGCCGTCCAGCCTGGATGCATTTCCATATGGATCTGTCTTTCTAGTTTTGCTTTGACATAATAGACTTCCTGTTCGGTTTTATTAAGAAGGTTCCACTATAAAATTAAAAAAAAAACATTTGTTTTTTTTGATAATTAAAATAAAGTTAACAACAAAAAATTGAATTTGAGAAGAAAAAAAGAAGATAAGAAGTGAATGAAACTTTACCTTTTTACCAAGTATTCGATTGATCTGGGCGCTCTCTTTCAAATCTGACTCAGCAATCACTTTGGGCCGCATCTCTTTCATATAGATCATAAAGGCGTTCAATGGCTTCTTGATGTGCGAAAGTTTTGAATGATTCGAATGTTCTTTATCACCATTCTGATCCGAATGCGGTGAGTGAATCGATTCTTTTTTGAATTTATTGCTATTGGAGCTATCATTGCTGTTACCATTAAAGTTGATACTGCTGATATTGCCTCGATTTTTATTTCGAATGCTATTATCATTGTTATTATTATTATTATTGTTGTTGCTACTGCTGCTGCTGTTGGTATTGTTGGTAGTTGCACTATTCGCATTGCCACATCCATTGCTTAACGGACCATTGCTTGGAGAGGTATTCGATGAACTACTATTGGTGCCATTCAATATTGTTCCAGTTAATGAGGCTGCTGTTCTATTATTGTGATTGTTCAATTTTAAGCCAAATGAATCGCTCGATAGAGCTGAGCTGGCGCTTGAAGCGGCTGAAGAAAAAAAGATATTAAGATTATATTAGAATGTTAATGATAATTTTTTATAGAATTTTTTATTTAAAATCTACCTGAGCTTGCCAAGAATGAAGATGGTGAAAAGGTTGGATGGCCTGATAAAGATGGCATCAAAGGATTTCGACCAAATGCTGAAAATGGTGACGATGGTGAGAGAGACACGTAAGGACTACCTCGAAAATAAACAGAATTGTGCCTATTTAGAGAACAAGGAAGAAGATATATTTTATTAGAATTAATATGTTCATTTCCAAACATTCAAATTCATGTAATACCATGGAAATTGTTGCGTTAAATCGGGCAGATAATGTTGATTGGCATAGCTGGCCAGTTGACTACGAGCTGCTTCAAATTGAAAAATTTCAAAATTAATTGTCTGTCATTAATAATTTGTTTATCGTGTCTACTTACAAAGTTCGTCCAAGAAGAATTTATGCTGTTCAGTGAGAACTGGAGAGATATGTCCCATATGAGCTGGTGGTGGGTGTGAGATGTTTGGCATTATGAACGACAGTGGTGAGCTCGAGTGAGGCATGTTTACCACGGCAGCCATTTTGTTTGCCTATTTTATAAAAATAAAAATATTTTAATGAAACAAAATGATTGATTAAGTTATTAAATACTATCTATTTTTATTATTTCATTTTAAGATAATGATAAAGAGTTATCATTAAAGTGATAATAATAATAATAATAATAATAATAATAATAGAAAGTGAAACAAAAAATTTCAATAATTAAAATTTAATTTAGAATAAGTGATCTGTATAAAGTTTTAAAGTCTTTTGCAATCAACACACACTCTCTCTCTCTCTCTCTCTCTCTCTCTTGTTTTCTCTTTACCAATCTATAGAATCCTTCTATGCTTAATAAATTTAAATTTATTATTAATTCACCCTTTCCTCCTATCCTAATCGTTTTAGTGAAAAGGAAAAAAAAAGAAGAACAACAACAACTCTTCATTTATTAAATTTTATATATTTCATTTTATAGCGCAGCCATTTTCTTTCTATTCGAAAAATAAAATAAACATCGGCATAATTCAAAAGGGTGAGAGAGAGAGAGAGAGAGAGAAAGAAAGAAAAAAAGAAAAAAAAGAAAAAAGAAAGAAAGAAAGAAATAAAATAAGATAAAAGAGGAGATGTTCGAAATCGGATTTTTGTTGTTTTATTTTAAAGCAAACAAAAAAAATGAACCATGAAAAAAAAAGTAAAAGTTAAGAAGTGAAGAGAGAGAAAGAGAGAGAGAGAGAGAGAGAGAGAGAGAGAGAAAAAAAAGAGAGAAAGAGCATCATATCCAATAGACAACACAAGCATAATCAGCAGCAAAAGAAAGGATTGACTAATGATATTATTTTGTGTGTGTGTGTGTGTGTATGTTTGTTTGACGACTCATTGCTAAGCATTATTATAAATTCTCAATCTATCATAATATTTATTTTTATTTTATTTGTTTGTGAATATTTAGATTAAACCCTTCGAATGGGACACGTTGTACGTTTATATAATAATAATAATAATAATCGAAGAAAAAAGAAAGGGTAAGAAGATATATATATATATGTGTGTGTGTGTGTGTGTATACGAAATATAAAGAGCACATCGAAAGGTGAAACATTAATTATATATCGCTCCCATATGCATACCATTCCAATATCATTACTTTACTTTAATCAGATTCGATTTAATTCTAAACAAAAACAAAGCAAACAAACAAACAAGAGCATATAAATACTAATAATACAAATAATAAAAATATTATTTATGGCAACAACAACAGCAACAGCAAGGAAAAGCATAATAATGAAAAGAGTATGATAATAACGAGGAGGGTATGTTTAAACCTTATTTTTTGAGAATGATTTAGTTTGAATATGATCAAGCAATGAAACTACTCTACATCAGTCCAATTGAACAACAATTCGATTGGAGATGATGGTGAAGAAAACAAAATAGACAACATATAAATAAATTGAAAGCATTTTATTTTGCAGGTGCGAACTTAGTAAAGATATTTATATATATAGATATTTGAAAGCAACCCTAAAAGAGATATTTGTTTGACCATTGTCTGTACCCATTGCATTCGATTTCAATCGACAACAAAAGACAAAGAAGACAAGAAGTGATGCTAACATAACTATCTCTCTCTCTCTCTCTCTCTCTCTCTCTCTCTCTCTCTCTCTCTTAACACATCTTCTTTCCTTTCTCCATTTTTCTCTATTCTTCTTCACTGCATGCCATGCCTCTTTCTCTTTGTCTCTTTTCATCTAATTTCTTTCTTTTCCTTTTCTTTCGATATATATAAATATATAAATATTCTACAAAAATAAAATTACTTTAAACAACAGACAACAACAACAACAACCCCAGGGGAAGTGATAATATAATCAAATGTCCAACCGAAGGCGCACATGTAAAAAAAAATAATATAAAGTGCTAACAAACAATCTGTTGTCGCCATGTAATGAGTCTCAATCTCATTGAAATAAACACATCTTTCCTTTTGAAATGAATGAACAAAAAAAGACAGAAAGACGAACAAGTTAAATTGTACTGTGCCCTCGTTCAATCTGAGCTCTATGCAGATGTGCTTCGAGTCATACACACACACACACACTGTAAGACAGACACAGACATAGACACAGAGGGAGTCCATAATAAATAAATATACCGAACGAAGGAATGAACGAACGAAGACATCACATTGTCGCTACATTGGTCTTCGTTCATAGGAAAAACGTTTGTAGCATGATGTTATATATTTGTGTGTGTGTGTGTGTGCTGATCTAATACCAATAAGTACTATGCTTACTATTGCACAACTTGTAAGATTTTCTTCGATATATATATATATATAAAGAGAGAGAGAGAGAGAGAGAGAGGAGAAATTATACACTTTTTTATTAATGATAACTTTGAGTTAGATGAGGGCAAAGTACGTGTCTCGATGAATCGAATGACAGTGCTAAGATTGTTGAGGATAATGCCCACAAGTTTGTTTTTGTTTGTTGGTTTGGTTTGGTTTGGTCTGATGGCGATGGCGGTAGTGAGGATGTTGTAATTGTTTATCTTTTAATAATAAGTTCCTTTTTTTGTTTCTAATGAACAACTGTAAACACCCAACATTATTATATTTCCTAACTTGTTTACTAATATTAATTAATGCTAACCTAGCTAATCAGCTAACTAACTTCAACCGAGCACAATCTAATTGAAAGATAAATGTAAAGATGAGAAGAGAACACCTCTCAATCATTATCACCTGAATGAATGAATGAATAAATGATATCGTTTGAGTCCTTCAACAATAACAGCACAAAATGAAGAAGAATCGAATTGAAAGTTTATTAATTAAACAGTATCGATAACCTCGACTTACGACTTCGAAATCAATTAATGATATATATATATATATATATATATATATATGTGTGTGTGTGTATATATAGAAACTCTTTTTTGCTTTTCCATTAGCCTAAAGTCTTTGAATTTAAATTAAAAATCTAAGCATTTTCAAAGTAATAATCGATTAATAATCATATTTCTCATTCAATGTCTAAGAAGTGTTTGTTGCTCGTGTTATCATTATCATTGTCGACGTTGTTGTTGTTGTTGCTGTTGTTCATAGTTAACTAGAATGAAATTCAAATAGAATGAATAACCAATTAAAGGGGACAGACATTCAATTAGTACCAAGTGCGAAAAGATTCAGTCAAGCATGATTGAAGGATAGTTGTCGACATTTGTGTGCGCTAATCAAATAGTGTCGGTTTGGTCTGGTATGATCGACGGCGGACAACAACACATCAGCAAGTCCATTATGATTACCATTATGATTACTTCAATTTAGAAATGATCACCCCCCCCACTCCTCTTTCTTTCTTCCACCTTCTTCTCTTTCTTTTTTTCTCATTCTCTCTTCCCATCTCTTTAAGCTAGTGCCCTGCATTTAATGACGCGGTGTGTCTCTTTTGTTGTAAAGATCCACAGGAGTAGTAGTTATCCAAACTATGTAAATCTGCACACACACAAGGCTTTTAAATTATTTTATTAATCAACAACAACATATAAGTGTCGCACAAACATTACTTACACACACACACACACACGTAAGCACATTTTGTCTAAAGATAAAAGGAAATATAATAAAAGAGAGTGAGAGAGAGAGAGAGAGAAACTGAAATCAATTCAGAGTTGCATAAGTAACTGCAACATCAGGCTGTGCATCACAAATAAAAAAAAGATAAAAGAAAACAAAAAAAAAGGGAAATGCATAAAGCGATCAGATATTATTTTAGCCCAAACTATAAGGAACCATTATAGTGATGCGCGCTCTTGCATCAAGGATTACCACGCCAATATATATAATATATATTTGTATGTGTGTCCTTATAGTTAAAAGTGTTAGGTTACATCTCTCATCCATAATAATAATGATGATCAGCTTGGCGAGAGAGAAATGTAACACTAACTCAATCCGCTAAGAGTAATGTTTTAACAATGGAGTGAGAGTAAATGAGAGAGAGAAAGAACACAGAGTGCTAATAATGATCTAATGTGTTAGGTGTGTGTGTGTGTGTATCTCTCTCTCTCTCTCTCTCTCTCTCTCTCTCTCTCTCTCTCTCTCTCTCTCTCTCTCTCTCTCTTTCTTTCTTTCTTTCTTTCTTTCTTTCTCTCCTTTCTCTAATGTATTCTAAGCTATCCAATTATTTGGTTAGTCCACTTGATAATCAACAACGACGACGACGAAGACGGCGACAACAACAACACACACACACATTTAATCACAAACATAAATTGATGGTCTCGTTTAGACGACCATATACCAAATTATTTTATCATTTAAGTTAAAATCGAATAGAAAGATAGGAAAAAAGAAAGAATGAAAGTAAAAAAAGAAGAAAAAAAACTATCGTTAGCAAATTCTTAAGTAGTCATTTGTAAGGCAAGTGGAATTGATGAGATGATCGTCAGGAAACAATTAAGGCCTACTAATTGCCAATGGCTGTGCCATTCAAACATCGACAACAGTGTTGCCTATCTAATTATTTAAGGAAATTGTTCAACTGGGGGTGTGTTTGTGTGTGTGTGTGTGTGTATTAAGAATTTGACAAATGCTCACATCGGTCATCATAACAACAATTTCTTTGATTTTTTTAATTTTAGTCTTTCACTTTTTTTTAATGTTGTTGTGGTTGATAAATATATTAGTCTACAAGTGGACAACGAAAATGACATTATCATCATCAAGCAACAGCATCAGCAAGAACTCTTAAAAGACAAGCACACCTAGAAAATATTTCTATTTCACATTTAAAGCTGTCGAATCACAAGTTTCTTTCTTTCTTCTTTTCTCTCTCTCTCTCTCTCTCGCTCTCTTTCTCCTCCTTTCCCATCTTCATCTAATAATGTATAATCGTTTGTTTATCTTTCACATATTTACACTCCTGTTTTTAGTTGATAATAATTAAGGAATAACACTCACTCACTCACTCACACACATATATATATTCTCACCCGAAAAAGGAAACACACACACACACACACAGACATCAAGACAAGCAATCGTGCCCCAAACACTACCATCACCATTGCCATCATCACCACGACCGCTATCAACATCAGCAGCAACAATAATTAGAATCTCGTTCAGTTTAGTCTGTTCAACTTTCGAGACAGTAGAACAAGCATTGGCACATTCATATTTCGTTCTTCGTTCTTTCTACTACTTTTCTAATAACTTCGAACTGCCAATTAATCAAGATAATGTTGTAATGTTTGCATGTAGTGAATAAAGATCGGCCGATTGTTTCAAAACAGACAAATCGATCGTCACCATGATAAGAAGGCAAGCGAAAGTTTAAGAGAGAAAAAGAAGAAGAGGGGGGGGGAGCGACTAGGGAAGGTAGTAGTGATATGTAACTAATCGACAATTTGGGAGTGGCCATTATGTTTTACGATAGCTAAAGATGGTTAGTTTAAGAGAAGGAGAGAGAGAGAGAGAGAGAAAGAGGAAAAGAGCGAACAAATATCAAATTGAACAAACAACTCACCGGGATGCGCCCGCTAATCGGTAAATGAATGAAAGGAGTACCCAAAGCATTTGCTTCAATAAACAATTTACATTGAACAATAAGTCACTTTTAGGAGACTTGGAGTGAAAGGAGAGAAATGGTAAAGTTGAAAATAATAATAATAATAATAATAAAGAAAGAAGTGTTAAGAACAGTAGTAATGAAATTATCCGATTGCCCCCTTGTCAATACAATTACCAATTCAATTCGTTTGTCGTTTCAAAGAACTTCATTGGAAAACAATCTTTACCCCGAAAAGGTCACATTCTAATAAATATATAATTGTTAACTATTACTATTACTACTACTATTAATGGTATGATAATATGGAAAACCCATAGGAATTGAAAAAAGAAGAAGAAGAAGAAGAAGAAATAAACATTGTCAATGGATTGATATTATATTTGAAGAAATAAGATTATATTGCCTATCGAATCATTTATAACCATTTTCTAACTGATAATAATAAAACATTAGTGTGAAACTTTCAAGGAGAGCGGCGCCGGTATTTTATAACAACAACAACAACAACAACAAAATAAGCAAGACAAGTAATATATTACTACTACTACTACTACTACTACTACTACTACTACTACACTAATGAACAACTACAGCAGCTCCAATCTTAGTATACTATAAATTTAAAGTTATTTCTTTTCAATATTTGAAAAAAATCTAATTAATTAACAAAAAAAAATGTTAAGATGAATTTTAAGTGAGTGAGAAAACCACCAGAAAACGAGACGAGTGAATGCATTCTTTACTTTCAATTCTTTTTCGTTTTTTCTTTCGCTTTCCTTTCTTTTTGTTTTCTCTCTCTCTCTCTCTCTATCGAGTCGCCACTTAGACATTGTTAGAATATTATTAATGCTTTCAACATTGCAAGAGTCGAGCAAACAAGACTGTCTCTTTTTTTGAAGGCATTCTCTTCAAAGGTAGTAATAATAGTAGTCGCTTGGTTGGCTGACTGGCCGATCAGTCGGCCGGCCGGTCGGTTGGTCGGCCGTAGTTGTCGAAAGTGAAGTACCTACAAGAGTGAAAAAGTGAGTGCTCAACTCTCCCACCAGCTTCAAGAGTGTGAAACGCAAAGATGTGAATGTTCATAGTGCAAATCGTGATTGGAGACGATTGGAAACTATCTTACTACGATGAGAGGAGAAAGAGAAGAGAAGAGAGTGAGAGAGAGAGAGAAAGAGAGAGAGAGGTAGGGAAAAAAAGGAAAGGAGACCAATGTAGACGATGTCGATCATGACACACACACGAATACTAGAGGTATGTGCAGTTTGTCAAATTACGTGCTATTTTCTACTAGACGATTCGAAGCAAGCAAAGGTAAACATAATGATAGTCAAACAGGCATCATCATCATCATCATCCTAGTGAAAGAATAAACTGAGACACTCCACGAGCTATGAACTAATTTGATCTTTGCTCGTTTTGTAGTATTCCTATTTTTTTTTACTTTTCCTTCATGATTACTTGCCTGCCATGCCTGCCTGCCTGCCTGCCCGCTTTACCGACAGGTAGGCATACAAAGCATTCTAAGCCACTAAACCAGCACTATCACCACTACCATCCACCATGTCGCTATCTTCGTCAACAACATCAATAACAACAACACCAACATCATCCTCATCATCATCACCAGCGACAACATCACCAACGCCACAAAGACTGTGTCACGAAGTCTTCCATTTCTATCTTTAGGAATTCTCTCACAAGTGCACAGGTGTGAGTGCGTGTAAGATAAGGTAAATATAATTTCAAACCTGGCTCGTCAATAATAATAATAATAATATTAAAAAAATGATAAATTCTAATTTGATCAGACATATCAAGTGTAGGTTTTCCTCAACTTCTCTAAAGTAAGCAACGAAAAGTGTAGCAATACACACACACACACACACACACACACACGTACAAAAAGGTTGCCTTAATATATATTTTTCTTTCTTCCTTTCTTTCTTTACTTTCATTTCATTCCATTTCCACTCTTCGGCTGAGTACTAACCAGCCTTGTATGTTCAAGTTTACCCTCATACACACACGCACACACACATATATATATATATGTGTGTGTGCGTGTGTGTATACACAGATATATATATATTCTTCTTCTTCTTCTTCAACTGGCTATCACATCAAGAGGTAGTATTCAGCAATGTCAGCTTGCCTTAGAAAACAGAACTAGTGCTGACGATGAAGAGAGAAAAGGACGAAGACAGGTTCAGAAAGAAAGAAAGAAATATATATGAAGACGAGCATGAAGAAGAAGAAGAAGAAGAAGCAGAAGAAGTTAGTAGTAGTAGTTAGAAGCCAAATAAGAAAGTAATAATAACGAGGGCGATAATATTTCGGACAGGTACTACTCGACGAGGGTAGACGAGGGTAGTCCGCTTGGCGATGATAGTTGACGAGTCAGACCTAGCAGGGAGTCACTCAAGAGGCAACTAGTTGATAGCCAACAGGTCATGCCTCGTTATTTACAAAACAAAGAACAATTATCGTATATGATTGAATTCTACTGTACACATACATACTAAGAATGAAAGTCTACATGCTTCAAAGTGCCATTATTGTCAAGCAAGACAAAGTGCACAAATCTAATAAATAATCGAATCGACACACATACACACTAACAGCATGCCATCTCTCTCTCTCTCTCTCCACATAAATTTATTATTTGCTTTAATTTTATTATTATTTTTTCTAAAATTTCAAAATATATATATATAAGGCCAAACAAAATTTAGATGAGTCGATGGGAGGAAAGAGAATGTATTGTGCAAAGTAGGAAAGGGAAAGAAAATTTAGAAAGAAGATGGTAATGATTGGCAAAGAATAAAGCTAATTGGCGGGCAAATCGATTAGAACGCCAGATATATATAAAATATATTGATGCAAGTGAACAAAAAAAAAGTGTACCTTATTTAAGTGAGATGTGGTCCATTCCTATCTTCTACTTTAATACTTACACACTCACTAACTCTCTCTCTCTCATATTCCTTCACTTACTCATTAGTCTCTAGTAGTTTGCCCCCTTTTCTTTTTCAATTTTCTGTAGACTCGTTTATTATTATTATTATTATTATTATCGTTTTGGGGCCTGAAGTACCACACAATCTTAAGCCGTTTGTGGTCAAATAAGACTTTTTACTTGAACTGATTCATACAAAAAAAAAGGAATGAAAAGAAAAGAAAGAAAATGTTTGTTCAAGAGGTCTGAAGTAAGGCACTAAAGTACAATGTGTGTGCGTATGTCTTTCATTACGAACGGTTCAACTAAGCAGCACTGGCTTGAAAAACATTGACCAGAAAGAACAAGCAAAGTATTGTAAGATTAGAGTAAACAAGCCATTTATCGACCGCATAATTACACGGTCGAAAGTTGACTGCTTTGGTGGGTTTATGAGCACAGACAATGAATAACGACCACGACGACTATGACGGCAGCAGCAACAACAACATCAACAACAATAACAACTTGTGTGTGTGTGTGATGGTTTTGGCTTGCCAGCTAGTCCTTGTGAACATTTATCTTTCTATCTACTTGCCTGCCTTGCCCCTTGTCCCCCTTCCTTAGTGGTTCGTGTCTATATTTGTGTGTCTATCTTTATGTTTACGTATTTACGTGTGTGTGTGTGTGTGTGTTTTAATGTTTGTAAGTATGTAC
>CAJUYD010000099.1:0-10000 GCA_910591665.1 Ectemnius continuus
GCATGATAGACATGCCTACAAATTCGATCCAGTTATTTCATAATGAAGAAATTGAAGAAGAAGAAGAAGAAGAAGAAGAAACAAAAAAATAAGAAAGAAACAAAAAAATGTGGCACACAGCCACATTTCTACTTCGAGGTTTCTATCTATCTATATATTTATCTTTTATTGATCTAGACATCTTTCATTCCTGATTCTTTAATCATCGAGAGAACTATTTTGTTCTTTCGTGTTCAGTTTTGCATTCAATTGGATCCTATTAATTTTGTAGGTAAATTTTGTTGTAGTTGCTGTTGTTGTTGTTGTTGTTGTAGTTGCTGTTGGCATGAAACTATACAACAATATGCATACATACACACACTTATATATATATATATACATTTAAATATAATTCAATAAGTTACTTTCATTAAATTAGACATGCAATCTACTGATTTGCTTTCATTGGTCTTGTTTTTTTCTTCTTCAAAAACAAAAAATAGACAAGATGACTTGTCTTTAAAAAAAATAATTTAAAAAGTTAAATGAAGCACACCTGTTGATTGTTCTACCTGTTGGAAAAGATAGAATTGAATAGAATTAAACTTGACGCTTTCCATTGAAACTATTCATCATTCAATTTTTTTATATTTCTCTTGCTTTTTTCTTCTTCTTCTTCTCCTCCTTAAAACGAATCCAATAATAATAATAATAATATTAGTCGTGATAAACTTAAATCAATAAATTCTATTGTTTCACTATCTCTTTCTCTCTTTCTCTTTCCATCTTTGTAGTTAATGTTCAAATAAACGATTCTATTTGGTTTTATTTTATTTTTGTTATTGTTATTTTCCAATCTAAGACGATAATGTTGATTATTATGACTATATTTACCCTCTTCCTCTCTCTCTCTCTCTTCCTCTCTCTCTCTTCCTCTCTCTCTCTTCCTCTCTCTCTCTTCCTCTCTCTCTCTCTCTCCCTCTCTCTCTCATTCTCTTCCCTTTGACAATTCAATATGACCCAATAAGTAATTTACAAGTATAAATCCTGGGAACGGTTAACGCCAAATAAGCTGGTTGAACTAGTTTTGACACCTGTCGACACTTTGGAAATAAGTCAACTCGGTTCATATGGCGTTTGTTTTACCTCAACGTTGTTTGTGTCTTAACTTTACTGTTACTATGTGTTATATATTATATGATATTATATATATTATATATATATTATATATATCTATATTTCTTCATCGTTTTCGTTTCAACCACCACTTTTTTTGAATGTCATTTTAGTGAAAGATATTTTCTTTAAACGTAATATCATTACTAACAGTACCATCTAACCTCATGGTCGAAGACACAGAGACACTCAACTAATCAGTACGAATTGTTGTTCGTTTTGCCACCGTTTCTCTCTCTCTCTCTCTCTCTCTCTCTCTCTCTCGATTTAGGGTAACACAAACCAATCGATATAGATTAGAATAATTAACTAGTACTTTGATTGTAGGCTGTGATAAAATAATAGCATAAGGCACATTTGTGAAGAGACGTTTAATGTTGACATTGCATTTAATTTACCTGCCTATCTTCCCGCCTACCTCACCTAACCTAACCTTACCTTTTTTTTCCTTACCTTTACATTAGCTATTTGCCGATAATTTAATGACTTAAGAAGAGTTGACAATTCGCTTTACTAATGTGTCTAATAATTTATCTTTTTCTCTTCTTTCTTTTTTTCCCTTTCCACAAGCACACACACACTCAGAGTGAGGGGAAAAATGTCTTTAACAAGAAAAAAGTTTGTTCAAGCGTTGACTGTATTTTATTTGATATCGGTGAGTAATCAAGATAACTGCCAATCGTTTCTATATTTTTCGTTAAGAGACGACCCTACATTTCTTTTTACCTCCTAATTATCAACATTTGTTTTTTTCTCTCTCTCTCTCTCTCCTTCTTTCGATTACATCATATCATGCCTTTTTAAGAACGCCTTATTGAAAGAAATCGATAGTAAAGCAGACCTAATTCAAGAGGAATCGATCACTATACCCGCTGAACATCGAACCTATCCTGACCTCGACTTATCCACCGATATAACCGCTTCTGATATTTTAAAGGCCAACTCAATAAAATCTTATGAACCAAACGCTATCGATACATGGCAACATGGCCGAAGTGAATCTTCACAAATTAAGGTAATCAACACCGTATTATTGAACAATAATAATAATATTATTAATACTCATTGGCAAAGGATAGACATTTATTAGTAGCTTAAAGTTCATTTGAATACAAGGCACGAATAGTCGCAAATAATGTTTATTACAATGTATGTTGGGTGTACTTTTAACAATAATAATAGTAATAATAATAATCAAAAGCCACAATAGTAATCTTTTAGATATTCATATATATATATATATATATATTTAAATTGATTGTACCCGAAAAGCAATTTACCATTTTTAATCAATTTCGATTCATTTGCCTGTGAAAAGAAAGCCATTGAATCGATAAGTTGAGTTAATTATAAATTATAATTAGAACGTACAAATTGATTAACATTGAAAAATAGTTAGATAGCTGCCTAGCTTGTGGGTAAGCAGGCCTGTCTTAATGTTGATATTCTCATCGTCAATCTAGGTCGTATTTTTTTTCCTTTTTACAACAACAGTCAATCTTTTTCATCATCTTCCTTTCCTTTCCTTTCCTTCTTCTTCTTCTTCTTCTTCGTCTTCAAGTCACACTATTTTGTTTTTGATCAATGGATTATGGTAAAATGTTAGTTTTATCTAAAAGAAAATAAATGCACCTGTCATGGCACCAATGGTAATAGTAGTAGTAGCATTAGTAGTACACGAGTGATGTGAAAATAAAGTCAATTCACTTAAACGGCTGAGGATATATAATAATAATAATAATAATAATAATAAGTCGGTTATTAGGTCTGCTGTAGGCACATCACATGTCTTAACCTTTATTTGTTTGTCTACTTAAATAAATGTTCACTACCATCTTATAGCCAAATGATGATTAATTATTCACTACCACTTAAGATATTATCATTGAAATACCATTGAATATCATTATTGAATTATTATTATTATTGTCTGCTCATCCAAACCTGTCATCTTTAATAATAGAATAATACACTAAAGGTTAATAGTTTTGAGACAATGTTCATCTTCATCATCATTCTTTTTTTGGAATTTAAATATGATTTGATTGTGTTTAGTGGTTAAATGATGATCATTTGATATCACTACTTTATCTTTTTCTTTCTTTCATATTGCTTTTGATCATTTGAATGGGAATAAATATAAAGATGAGAAATGACAGAAAGAAAAAAAAAAGATTATATTTTTGGCTGCCTTTTAAAAAAGATTATGTCTAACATTGAAAGTTAATTTTGTTTCGAAAGAAAAAAAAGAAAACAACAACATCGACAACAGCCAAAAAATGTCTTTTTTTATGACCCAAAGTGGCTACAAGATGGAAATCAGTTTACAAACATAATATTAAAACTTACTTTTACCACAATTCGTAGCATTTTTCTTTCTTTCTTTTCTCTTTGTCTTTTTTTTTTCTTCTTCTTCTATAAATTTATTTATTTATTTTATAAAGTAATTTATTTTTGTTGTACATTCACAATTTATTAGGCAATTAATGTTAAATGCGAAAAGAACTCAATGAAAGTTAATATTGAATTCGACCGTCCCTTCCATGGACTTATATTTAGCAAAGGACACTTTAGGTAAGCTCTTTCATGGTATTTCCTTTACAATTTGTTTGTGATTAGATTTTCCAGGAAAAGAAATTTGATAATTTACTTTTTTTTTTCTTTCTCATTATCAAATCAACCCTAGTGACCCCAAATGTGTTCATTTACCCGCAGGTATGTATCATTTTCTATTCATTTCAGTTGGTTAATTTATGAATATAAATTATTATTATTATTATTTTTTTTGATGAATGTAGGAACTGGACAATTGCAATCAAATTTTGAAATATTCTTAGGCTCCTGTGGTATGACCAGTAGTGAACATTCGAGTAATTCTGCCTCGTCTTTGGGTTTGTTCATTGAGAATACCATCATTGTTCAATATGATCCACAAGTTCAAGAGATTTGGGATCAAGCTCGAAGACTTCGTTGCACCTGGTATGATTTCTATGAGAAGGCCGTCTCATTTCGACCGTTCAATGTGGATATGCTCGATGCCGTTACGGCTAATTTTTTAGGTGATAATATACAATGCTGGATGCAGATACAGGTAGGAAAAGGACCATGGGCCAGTGAGGTGGCTGGCATTGTTAAGATTGGTCAAACGATGACTATGGTGTTGGCTATCAAAGATGAGGAGAATAAATTCGATATGCTCGTTCGTAATTGTATTGCACACGATGGTAAACATCAGCCGATACAATTGGTAGATGAATATGGCTGTATTGTTCGATCGAAGATAATGTCCAAATTTCAAAAAGTGAAAAATTTTGGTCCATCAGCGACAGTGGTGTCTTACGCCTATTTCCAAGCGTTCAAATTTCCCGACTCGATGAATGTGCACTTCCAATGTGTCATTCAAGTGTGTCGATTCGAATGCCCACAGCCAACCTGCGAGAATGAAGCCTCACATGATTTTGGTTCCGATCCAAGGGAGTTGGATCATGATAATAAAAAGTTCATTAATCGAATCGGAGAGATAGCTTCAACCACTCCAAGCTCATCGATGGCATTCAAATATTCGACTACTTATCAGACGACGACCAAAGCGGCAACAATAGCCAACAGAAGCAGTAATCATAATTCAAACAATTATCATTATAGCTATACCATCAACAGTACGGGTGGTATGCCAAGAATGTTGAAACTAAGGAAACGTGAAATACCTAAAGTATTCGTTGAAACTAAGAAAGATATTAGCACCGAAAAAGTGATTCAAGTTGTGGCACCTGGTGATGTTGCTTTTAATCTACCATTAACGCCCTCTGATGATATCCAAAAAAGGACATTGCATAATGACGAGGTGAATACAATATGTATGTCCACCATTGGCTTCCTATTTGGCCTGGTAACATTGGTGCTATTGTTAATCATCACCTGCATCGTAACTGTCTTCCTATCAATTCGTTTACAAAAGATGTCGATTGTGGCCAAGAATCAGGCGGTCGATCAATACAAATGTCCCAATCATCCGAATTCGGTGTGCGCCTGTGAGATGTCCATTCTGCCATCAACTTACTATATGCGATTTCCCTCCGTCCATCTAACGAACATATCGTAGACATTGATTTTCAATTTTTTGTCCGTCTTCTTCGTCTTTCTTTCTTTTCTATCCTCTCGTCTTACAACACATCAAGTCAAGTCATCGTTCTTCTTCGTTTTTTTTTGCCTTCTTATTTGCAATTATATAAATACTTTTTGTAATTATTTATTTTACTCAATTTGTTTCATAGCACTTTTTATTTCTACTTTTTTTCCCTCTTTTTTTTCTCTCTCTCTCTCTCTCTCTCACAAATTTACCTTTCTCTTTAAACTTGTCGTTCTTATCAAATGTTTAATTAATAAAATATATTAATTAAATTAATCACGACCAATTTGATGGGTAACTTTGGGTGGATCGATGCGATAGATTGCTTCGGCAACGTTGAGATAAGCAATATAGCTATAAGAAATGAGACAAATTAAAATTAAAATTTAATTGATATTGTTTGCTCCTTTTTACCTGACATCATCCGGTGTCGTATCATAATGATAATGTCCACCTTGATTATGATCACTGAAACAATGGGTATGTTCCACCCGTAGATCTAAGCCAGGATCTTTAGAATGGAACACGGTAAGGCATACTAAGGTAGGATCCATTTCAAAGAATCGAAGCCAATTATTAACATCTTCATCCGAATTCAACGGTGTGGACGAGAAGTCGGGCATGATGTGTAGCTTTGCTTTACCAGCTTTGATCAGGAAAACACCGCCAAGGCTGATTGTCTGATTTTTAAAATTAGAATTTAAAATGTTTCGTATGATGGAGATAAAATTATCGCCATTGATTCGTTTAGTAGCTTCAATCTTAAGAACTTTTCCTGGCTTTCCTTGTGATATGAACAAATTACCCAACAGGCCGAATTCAGTGGATGTTGATTTATGTAGACTATATTCATCCTTCAAATTAACCTAAGGATAAATAATTGAAATTAATAATTAATATAATATGTACAACGATTGGCTTACTTTAGAATAATGAGTATTGTTACGGATAACATTGAATTGGCCATTGGCATCTTTTCCAAGCAAAACATTAGGTATTAATTCACAATTTTGTCCAACAACATTGAAGGGACCAGCTGAGGCACCAAGCATAAACACCTCCTCCTTAGCATCAACAAGTTGAGCAATTTGTTCGAATGAATAAACTTTATCCCGTTGCACCAATGGAATCAAATAAGGTGGACCACCAATATCGGCAATTGAACAATTACCATTCAAACCGATAGCAGCCAAATTAAATGGTTCCTGCCTTAAATCTGGGCAATCAACAATCAAAGCCGATGATTGATGAAAATATTCTTTAAGACCATCATTCAAAACATTGGCAACATGATTCAAATCAATTCTATCCAATGAAATTTTTTCTATTGCCAATTTTGTATTAAATGAAGCCATCCTCTATTTGTGCTTGCTTGTAACTAAATAATGTTCAATATTATTAGAAAATTAATAATAAAAATTAAAAAAAAGGAATTTATTAGTGAATATGATAGTTACCATTAAGCTGAGCTAATGTTGAAGATGATAAGGATGTTGGAAAATGATAATAAAATTGATTGAAGAAGGACATTGTCAATGATAGGAGATAAAGATGATAGTGTGAGCATTCAAATCGAAACGTCGATTCATAAACAAACCAAAGTGAACGCTCTCTCACCACACACACACACACACACACAAACATACACACATCACACACACACACACACACATCCACATGTATGAAAGCTTCAAGCTAATACTTTGTCTGTGAATTTGTACACAAACGACACTCGCTCCTCTTCTTCTCTTCTTCTTAACTTTCCTTCACTGTCTGTGTGCTACAATTTTGTCCCAATTTTTTTTTAATACTTTTTTTTCTCCACAATCGATTATTATTATCACTTGACAAACATTCCAATTGGAAAGTGGCATCATGTCCGATAGTGATTATTCGAAGGAACATCCTCGTGTTTTGATACCCGAACTATGTCGGCAGATGTATAAATTAGGCTGGGTGACTGGTACTGGTGGTGGAATGTCCATCAGTTCCAATGATGAAATCTACATTGCACCGTCCGGTGTACAAAAGGAACGTATCCAATCGGATGATTTGTTTGTATTGAATATAAATGGTGATATTATATCAACACCATCACCAAGCCGTGCCCTGAAACAGAGTGAATGTACGCCATTGTTTATGGCTGCCTATCGTCTTGGAAATGCTGGTGCTGTTATACATTCGCATTCGTTGAATGCTGTCTTAGCTACATTGATCAGTGATGGTAATGAATTTCGTGTTAGCCATGAGGAGATGATTAAAGGCATTAAAAAAGGTTTTACTAATGAAAGTCATCGTTATGATGATACCCTTGTGGTACCTATAATTGAGAATACACCTTACGAGAAGGATCTCACTGAAGACCTTGAGAAGGCGATTCGTGCCTACCCGAATACTAATGCTGTTCTGGTTAGACGTCATGGTGTTTACGTTTGGGGACGAACGTGGCAATCGGCCAAGACAATGTCCGAATGTTATGATTATCTGTTCAATTATGCTGTCGAACTTAAAAAGTTAGGTATTCCTTGGTATTAGAAAATAATTTGTTCACATCTTGTTCTTCATCTTGTTCTGTTAAAACTATGTACCATGATTGAATTGAACTGAATTAGTTTTTTTTTAGTTTGATTTGTTTGTTTGAACTAATTCAAACAAACAAAGTCAGAAGGCCTAAAATATTTGTTTGAATATAAGAAATGCCAATAATAAAATGAATGCTTTTAACGAAACTGTGCTAACATTTTTTCGTCCATCACGATAATCGATTGATTGTTGTTTAGCGACACACACACACACTTGTATATGTTCGCAAATAAAGAGGTGTTATTCTCCCCCCTCCCCCTCTTTCTCTAAATTTAGTTCACTAGGTATGTATCATGTATCTTATTTTGTATGTATATATATATACATACTAATATATTCGTAACATTATCAAATTGTAAATACATTTCCAACGTTGATCTTATTTTTCTCTTTATCGAGAAATGAAACAAAGCAATTGGTTTGTTTCATCGCTTCGAGTATTCGTTTATGTCATGTTTAGTGTTAGATTCGATTACATTGAACCTTTCTTTTTTTCTTCTTCTTCTCTTTCTTTATTCAAACAATGTTCAACTTCTTACCTCGGCCAGCACCTGCTTATTGGAATTGTCAACAAAGGCCATAATCGATCATAGTTTAAATAATCGACATAGTTTCACACCATGTATTTATATAAATATAAACATATGGAATCCATTTCCTCTTTACCAATGTAACCTTAGGTGAGAGAGAGAGAGAGAGAGAGAGAGAGAGAAAGCGAATATTTCTATCCCTAATATTCAATATTTATTTATTTAATTTTAATAACAATAACATTAACGAAAAGAAAGGGTATAGAAATGGAAGTAAGTTATAATTAGTTTGAACATTGAAATGCCCACTGGTCCGTGATCATCAGCCACCACAGTTGAATGAATTCCAACTGTTCACTCCTTTTACCTTTCTTTTTTATCGATAAAAATCCAATGACCAGCAATAGAGTAGTACTCTACTTCTTCTTTTTTCGACTATTTCTTCACAGAGAGACTTCATTGATTTATTGATTGATTGATTATTTACAGAATCTCATTTTTTTCTAGGCCGAACGAATGAAATGACAAGCATGCATATATATATATATATATACTATATATATATTAATGCAACGGAATTAAATTAAATTTGAATTGGATTCAATTCGCATGAATCGCTTATTTGCTTGCCGTCTTTATGTTTCCTTTTGTTCTCTTCAATTCATTATTGTCGAATGTTGTTTAACAATGAATTCAAGCTTTCCTAGTCATCTAAAAAAAATGACATTGAAAAGAAAGAAAGAGACACTACAGAATTTTTTCTTCTTACTGAAAACAAGGTAAATGGTAATTTGTGGTTAAAGGAAATCTGATTAACGGAGAGTCGACTCATCGGTCGGACACAATGGAAAAAGAGAGAGAGGGAGAGAGAGAGGGAGAGAGAGTAAACGAATAACATTGGCGCTTATACTTATATTCTCAATTTAAATCAACAATTTAAATAATGTTGCTAATTAACTATTATATTTGATTCTGTAACTACAATCTAATAACCTAAGTTACATTTGAATTGTTCATTGTCAATGGCGATTTTGTGTATTTATGTGTGTGTGTGTGTTGCAGTGAATGCTTCAAGAATGAGGTGGTGAATGATTAAGTTAGCATCCTTCTATTGTATTAGATACAATCGATAAAGATCGTGTCAATGGTAAATAAGAGATGGTCAAAAAGAAGAGGATGACGGGAGAGAGGAAGAGAGAGAGAAGATGAGGTAACAAACAATGCAATTACTTGCAAGAAATACTCGAAGTGGCCTATTGTCTGGGTAAGTTAAGCTAACAATTGTTTACTCCACTTAAATCATCTACTATTACAATTTAAAAAAGATCCTTTCTTCTAGTGATAATTTTCAACATAAGAGTAACAACTCAATGGCTGGAAATAGCTATGATACAAACAACAAAAGGGCAAAATAAAACAAAAAGAATAGCCAGCCAGTCTGTAGCGAAAGGCATCGAAGAAAAAAAAAGGATGTCGAGAAAAAGATGGGCAGCGGAGGAGAGGAGAAAGAGAGAGAGAGAGAGAGAAAAAAAAAACATACTAACTAACGACGACCGAAAGTGCTACAGTCACTTGTCAGCCATAAATAGGTCTCGAGGTACCG
>CAJUYD010000099.1:15000-31942 GCA_910591665.1 Ectemnius continuus
CACCAAAATTTATTTCTCCAATAATAAGAAAAAACTTTGCATAAATAAAAGTTAAATAAATTTTAATAAACTATAATCTAAATAAATAAAACTTTAACGAAAAGAATTCAATGGACATTTAAAGAAAAGGGAACAATGTTCCAATGTCTTAACCAAATTATAATAGCCTAAAACAGATATTTAATCAATTATGAACCAACCAGAGCGTAATGATCGAAGTAATTATTAACTTTTCATTAACTTTAGTCAGATAAAGCAGCAGCAACAACAACAATGATAATATTCTTATTAGATAAAAGATATTTTTCAATTATCTGATAAAAAAGGTTTGCTGATTGTTTGCTGACGAAACGAGAGCTAAAGAACAGATCTTTTCCTTTTTTATTATTGTTATTGTTAAGCCAATTATGAATAATAATAAAAATTCTTAAAAGAAGAGAATGGTAATGAAAACGCTTATGTTAAACATTGACAAAGTAAAAACATTGACCGAATTTTGAAAATGTGCTAATTTACTTCTACAAATGTTGCTGATGAAGTTTGTTTTGCTACTTTTTTTTTGTTTGTTTCGCTTCTTGTTCAATGCCTGCAACTCTTTAATGATTAAAATATATATTTAATTAATCGATTAATTCTAAAATAAGATAATAATGTAATGTATTCTTTTTTTTGCTTGAACAGCCAACATGGACAAATGTACGACATCCAAAGAATATTCCACGTAATGAGCTGATCGATATTCTTAAACCCGATGGCTCCAATCTTAATGCTCATCAAATTTCGGTATGAACATTTTTGATTAACTATGATAATGAAATTAATTAAATATCATTATAATTTCAATAGTTACCAAAAGATTTAAATCTTTTTATGCTTAAGAATTTACCGATCAAAAATGAAATTATAATGAATCTTAATCGGCCAATGATAGCGCCATCTAATGGGATGCAAGAAAACATTGGAAAGCAAGTAGCATTGAATCATCAGCCGCTTGCACAATCGGCTCGGCCACATCCAGTCTTCCATGCCCCACCGCCTCGTTTCCCACCTGACAACAATCATGTCGATTTTGAAGGTAGACAATAATCGATACATTTGATGATAATGTTTTTAACATTTTCCCTTTTTTTCTCTTCACCAGACAACAAAGATAATAACGATCAATGGCTTGCCCCTACCTCGGAGGTGCCGAAGATTACTCGTTTGGATGTAAAATGTGAAAAGAATGCAATGAAAGTTTCCATGGAATTCGATAAACCTTTCAATGGAGTGATATTCAGCAAGGGACATTATAACTTCCGTAATTGTATCTATTTATCACCAAACAGTGGACGTAAAAATGTTTTCTTTGACATTGCCATCAATTCGTGTGGTACTACTGGCAATACCAATGGTGTTTTTTTTAATGAAGATCCCAATTCGGATAGTGGCTTATTTTTTGAGAATACGCTAGTCGTTCAATACGATCCACAGGTTCAAGAAGCCTGGGATCAGGCGAGACGATTACGATGCACTTGGCATGATCAATATGAAAAATCTGTCTCCTTCAGACCATTCCCTGTTGATATGCTCGACGTGGTACGTGCCGACTTTGCTGGTGATAATGTTGGCTGCTGGATGCAGATACAGGTCGGTAAAGGACCATGGGCAAGCGAGGTGGCCGGCATTGTTAAGATTGGCCAAACAATGACCATGGTGTTGGCGATCAAAGATGAGGAGAACAAATTTGACATGCTCGTTCGTAATTGCATTGCACACGATGGGAAGAGGGCACCGATAGAATTGGTTGATGGTAATGGCTGTGTCATGAGGCCAAAACTTATGAGCAAATTTACCAAAATAAAAAATTTTGGCTCTAGCGCCAGTGTGTTGTCCTATACACATTTTCAAGCATTCAAATTTCCCGATTCGATGGAGGTGCATTTCCAATGTACAATACAAATTTGTCGATTCCAATGTCCCGATCAATGTAGCCAACAGCCGGGTTCAGAGGTGATCAGCCTCTACAACGATGTTAACGATAGTGGTGTCCGAAAGAAGCGAGACATTCAAGAGTTCATCGTCTCAGGCAAATTGAACAACAACGGTGATCAGAAAGATGTTGGCGTGAACAAAGTCATCCAGGTGGTCTCCTCACGTGATCTTACCTTCCCATTGGAAGGTGATGAGGTGCAAATGCCACTTGTCTCGGAAAATATTATCAAGTCGGAGATGAATCGAATCTGTGTGCCCATTGTACAACTCACTTTTATCGTGGTGTTTATTATAGGCATTTGCTCCTCCTGTGCCTTATGTACCATAGTACAATTAAGAAAGAAGAACAACATTGATAATAAATGCCTTAAGAAGGGAAAAGCTAACAATTATTCGGCCAACATTCATGTTCCAACAATGCACATGTCTTATAAATAAAAACAAAGAACCAAAATTGTTAAATTTTCTCTTTTCTCTTTCTTTCAACACCTTCTTTCCCACAAAATGTCTCTCATTGCATCTATTTATTTTCATTGTAATCTTGAAATACTATCGAATAAAGTATTACTGTTTGAACAAAAGTTGTTGGCGGGTATAAGTCGGTGGGAAACAAACTTCTTAGGATAATTTTGGTTAAGCTGAAATCGTTTCGTTTCATTTCATGCAGAAAAGTATTATAAAAGTTTTTAGTTGTCGTGAAATGAATGAGGTCAAGCGATAGATTTGATTTTGGTAAGATTGGTATTTGTTGAGATAAAACATCTGATTCGAATAAAGACTCAACACACCTCTTTTCTTTTAACAAATGTTGAAAAATCCAATAAGTAATTTAAAATGATTTAATTTCGATTTCAAAAAGAAAATACAAAAGATTCTACAATCTTCGACCACGGCGACCACCTTTCCTTCGGGTGCCACCATGTGGAATTGGAGTGACATCCTCGATACGGCCAATCTTCATACCTGAACGAGCCAAAGCACGAAGAGCACTTTGTGCACCAGGGCCTGGTGTTTTGGTTTTAGTACCACCGGTAGCACGCAACTTGATGTGCAAAGCATTGATGCCTAAAGTACGACATTTTTCGGCAACATCCTGAGCAGCCAACATAGCGGCATAAGGACTCGACTCATCACGATCAGCCTTTACCTTCATGCCACCAGTAACACGGGCGATCGTTTCTCTAAAATAAATTATTATAGACAATTTATTTATTTAGATATATATATAAAAAAATGTAAAACAAAACTTACTTTCCAGACAAATCAGTCACATGCACAAAAGTGTCGTTGAAAGAGGCATAGATATGAGCCACACCGAAGACATTTTCACCTTCCAAAGCTTGTGGACCAAGTTGGATAGTTGGTGCTTCTTCCTTTGTCTTTGTCTTGCGTTTATGCATGATTAATAATCGTTGGAAATCGGTGAAGAAAGGAAGAATTGAGAATACTAAGAAACTCAACACAACGTGTACCACACTGAAAAGGAGAAAAGGAAGTCCTCAGTAATGTGGAAATGTGTTTTTTGCTTATTATTCTACTTAAATCCCGCCCCTTTGATAGCTTTTACAGTGCATGCGACCATTTCAACATAATGCACTAATAGCTAATGAAAATAGTCGCACATTGTTTAATGGCACTGTGTGTGGAAATGTGCTGCAGCTGTTACAGCAGAGAGGTCTTCGTATAACTTCTTAGCACACTTTGAGGGAACATCTCACAGCACCGTTGACCTTTGCCACCCTAAATAAAACTACCTTTTTCTTTGTTTAATGCTTGACACAATTTGCATTGCATTTAAATCTTTTTATTTATTTATTCTGCAACAAAGGAAGATAGAAGTATTAATTCGAGACAAGAGATATTCTTTTACTGTTAGGAGTGTATTGTAGTCTATTTTTATATTGTTTATATACTTGAACAGGAACCGTAGGTCCTCTCTCGCCCCTTCTCACGCTCTAGGCCTGCATTTTAAAGTTGTAAACAATTGTTTTTTTTTCTATTTGTAATTTTTTCTTCTTCTGTCACAATCCATCTCTAGCTCCTGCTTACCACCTAATTTCTTTCTCTCCTCTCCCGCTTACCAGGGACCTCAAGGACGCTGGCCACCGAGAGGTTGCAATGAAAGCGAAAAACAAAGAAAGAGAATGAAGGGCAACATATAGACAAAAGAAGAAAACATAAAGGGATGGCAGGGAAGAAGAGAAGAAGAAAGAACCCAAGCTCCTCAAGTTCCAGCTCCAGCTTCCACCTTTTCTTAAAAAAATGCGGGAAGCTTATATATTTAATTCAAAGTTTAATAATAATAATAAGAATAAGAATCTTCAAGATTAAATAGTGAAATTGACTTATTTAAGTTTTTAGGCAACTTCTTAGTACAGTTCAATGAAAGAAATACAAGGAGAGGGAAAAAAAGGATTCAGCTCTTGCCTCCTTTATATTACAATACGTTGAAATAGTCACTGGCGCTCTCTAGTAGTATTCTTAGTGTACTAAAACTAAATTTTAAATTCTCATTGCCTAGAATGTTCATCTCCCTGGGATATTTGTTTGGCCGAAGGGCACCACTGAATACTGTCATCAGTTTGATCAGACAACTCTTTCATCAGATTGGCTATATATTATCAATCTGATAAAAGAGTTGTCTGATCTAGTGACAGTACTCAGTGATGCCTCCATCTGCCAGACATCAATCATAGGATATCAGAATATCAGGATGACATTTGGATCGCCAAAGGTGTTGATTAAGATGATCGATGAATAGAGAGGCAATACTAATAAGATCGAAACTCTATGAAAGTGGCCTTCAAGGATTAGTAATCCGAAAATGAGGCCTCCAACCTAGACGAGTAGACGATTGTTTGTTAAATTGAATTTTGTTTTAAAAGCCATTTACAGACTAAATTTTCAAATTTGTTTTAAAAATTCTAGAAATAATTTGTAAACAATGGGAAATTAAATTTTGAAAATTAAAATCGTCTAAGCTGTTAGATTTGTTGATAATCGATAGTACTCCTTTTGTTATTGCTAATCGATTAGTTAGTAATCAACGGCAAAAGTTTTTATTTTTTGTTTGTCGTTCACGTTTTCTCTTCTATTCTCTTCCTCTAATTACTCTTTTGTTCTTTCTCTATAATTACTCTTTGTTCTATCTCTAATTTCGTCTCTAATTAATTCTCTTTCTCTCCTATCTTTCAATGTCGACAACAACATTCTTAAATATCCTCAATGCCATTATCCTAAAAACACCCTTTCATTTCATCCGAAAGATAAGATAAAAATGAATGTTATTCAGCAATTATTGAACCTTATCAATCAGTAGACATAACAATAGTTAGTTTACACAATTATCTTTAATTAGGCTAGGTTAGGTTAATTAGGTTATATATGGTAAATTAATTAAAATTAAACAAAATTAAATTAAATTTGTTTAAAGTATAAGATATCTTTTTGTTGTTGTTGTTGTTGTTTCCCAATCATTGTAATTGTAAGCTAAAATTAGTTTTGTTAATTGGGAATAGTTCTGGAAGGAATACATTAAGAAATATTCTCAGAGCAAATTATATTGACGTATGCTATAGCATGTGTGTGTGTGTGTGTACAAGCTGATAAATCCAAATTGTAAATTGAACGTGAATGAGATACTAAAAAAGAAACTATTCGAAGTTATTTTTAAAAAAAATTCTAAGCTATAGTTAGTTGTTTCCTTAACATTTCGTCAACAAAGGTACACACACACACACACTAACCGGGCACTATCAGCTGTTGGTATGAATTGAACTTGAACTTGGTTAAGCAACAAAACTTGATTAGTGCCTTACTTAAATTGTAATGCACTTTTGTTGTTGTTGTGGTTGTTGGGAATGATGACCATGGCCATGAGATTTGTTTGATATCCCATTCCAATGGAAGGTACTTTAATTTATGATCATATTATACATTTGTCCTAATTCCAATCTAGTTTCATATGTTTGAGGTATAAAGACAACAACAAGAACAAAAAAACGACAACAAAGCACTTCTTGGTGTGGATATAAATAAAAGAAATGAACATTTGAAATTTGTATTTAGTTTATATTTTAATTGGTACAAAAAGGAAATGATTTAAGACAATGAGCTGTTTCCCTTCCCCTTTTCTTTACATCAATGTAATTTTGGTTGCCATCAAATGTTCTTCTCCTCATTTTGTGTTTGAAAATAATCTAAATAGTGTTAAGAATTCATTTTGTTTGTTATTATTATTATTTATTAGAGGAAAAACCCATTTTGTTTGCCTTCGTTCGATTGGTTGGAAAGGAAATGATAATGAAACAGTAAGTACTAAAGTATAGAAAAAAAAACAAATTAGAAGAGCTACACGAGCACTTCCTTAGCTACCATTGTGGGAAGAAAACGATAATATTATGGAATGGAAATAACTGTTTCGATGGCAGACATACACACACACACACACACATTCACCATAAGTGTTTTGACCTTACCCTACCAGTTTTGAGAGTAGGTTAATCCTTACATGATCTTCTTTTGATATAAAGATGAAAACTAGAATTATTTCTATTTAAATTCAACTTTGAAAGATAAGAGAGAGAGAGAGAGAGAGAAATAAAATTTGTTTCTTAAATGAAAATATGAAGAAGGAAGATGGAAGAAGAGGTGAAGGAAGACATGACCAGACAGGTTAATATAATTGTAAACACATCCAGTTTTGGGGAAATAAGAGGATGCCCTCGTTGCTAACATCGTGCCATTCGCTTCCAATCCTTAGCCGATTTAAGGTCATTTTTATTTAGTTTCCATTCTATTCAAAAAACTTATATAAATATCTTCACCAAACATTGACAATTAAGAAAGAAATTTTTAACACTTTAAACGAAAAGTAAAATAAAATGATTAGATACATTGGTTTCGTTGTCTTTCTTTCGATTGTGGCCAACATTGAATGCCAACGGCTAGCATCGGGACCATGTCCATCACTTCCGGCTATGATACAATTTGATAAATCTAAAGTGAGTTATTTGTTTTGTTTTATATATGTTTTTTTTTCTTGTTTCAGTGAAAAAGAGTCAACATTTGTTTTCATTGTTTTTTGCTGGTTTAAATTTATTAATCATTTTTTTTTGTTTTCTCATTTGAATGGAATGAAATTCTATAGTTCGCTGGCCATTGGGTTGAGGTGGAGAAGACACCGTCGGTGTTCGATTTCATTATGCGATGCATGACGGCCGAATATTTGGACAATAACGATGGAAATCTTAACGTCATTCTAAAGGGAACTTCACTGTAAGTAATCAATCATTCACTAAGTTCATTACTATCTTAATATTTTTTATCTTTTATTTTATTTTCCTCACTCAGCGCTGGTATTCCAATCACCATCAAAGGTGATGGTATACCACATCCATCCTCGAAGAATGGTAAATATAATGTTCGCTTTGGTTTTGGTGTTCCATTCCAAGGTTCGGAGATGACTATTATCGACACCGATTATAAGGAATATGTGGTGATGTATTCGTGCACTAGTAGCATTATTCAAGGATTATATCATACTGGTAAGAAATTATTTCTCTTCCTATTAAAATTAATTTAAATATCTAATAATTATTCTTTATCTATATGAATAAAGAATATATTTGGCTTCTATCTCGTGATGGTACCCTATCGAATCCAACACGCCAGAATATCTATGAAACATTGGATCGATTGAAAATCAATCGTGTTGGACTTCATCTATCCGAACGTCATACCTGCCCGAGTAATAGTTCATTGGTCACACGGGAAAGTGAACAAAATTTAGGTGAACCCCTTCCGGAAGTGATTCCAAAGCAACCAATAGTGGCAGCTGTTAACGTGGAGAAAGTTGAAAAGATACTCGATGTACCAAGTTTGGTAGAACCTGCCTCGGCTTCTGAATAGAAATGTGACCCATTATAAAAAGGCATTTATTTTGAATCATTTTAAGTTTCAACTTGTGTTCTTAATTTATTATTATTATTATTATTTATTTAACTTTCTCTCTTTCTTCTCTTTCACCTCTACATTAAAAACCAAAATGAAAGCCATTTTAAATTATTTATTTATTTTTAAACAATAAAACTTAAAAAGAAAGGCATAGGTTGATACCACTACCTGTGTCTATGCCAACCGAATCGAATGAAAAGACTAGTCTATATAAAGAACAATAACAAATGGAAGTTAATCGATATTTTAAAATATAGTAACGAATTTTTAAAATTTAGAAAAAAAAATTTTCTTATTACTTTGTTTTCATCTTATTATATTATCTCATTCTTTGTAAAAGAAAGAAATTGAATCAAATATGATGGAAGCCGATGATGAATATATTTTTAATAAAGTAACAATAAATATCATTGGATTTGTATCTTGTCGTTTGGTGTACTAATTCAATTCATTATCTTAAAATGTTTAGAGTTCAACAATAAGATCATCACCATTAGCGAAGGAGAATAGATTTATGTTAACGGCCTTATCCGAGGTGCAAACTTGTCTTGATTGTATTTACCATGGATTTAATATTGCTAGTAAGTTGCAAATCCAATGAATCTTAATTGAAACAATGTATTTAATTTTAATTGTCCACACAATTTATATATATATATATATTATGATCACATAGAGGAACAGGATTGCATTGGACGAAGAAATGGTTATTTAAACGATTATGAATGGTTCAGCTATAATCAAGTCTGTTTGATCATCATTGTTTAATTCTTAATTATATTATAAAATAAAATATGTTTGTTTAATTGTTGAAGACTATCTTTAAGATGCATTCATTTGGCTCGGGACTTGTTCATATCGGCTGTCGACCAAACAATAAAACAATGGTTGTACTCTATGGAAGGAATAATTTTAAAGTAATATCTTTGTCGATGATGATCATCATCATCGTGATCAATTTTGTTGAACGATATTTAACTATTATTTTTATTTTTTGTTAAATTTTTTAGTCTATGATTGCCGAATTTGGATGTTATCATTATTCAATGGTGGCCGTACCCGTCTATGATACATTCAAAGCAAGCATTGTTATTGAAATATTACATCAAAGTAATATTTTTATTTATTTTATTCATTCATTTAAAGAAAATCAAATTAATCACTTTCTTTCAGTTGATCCAGGTGTCATCGTAACCGATTCCAATGAACGAGCCAAACAATTGATGAACATTAAACAATCAAATTCATTACATTCGATTATCATTACATCGGAGAACATACATCCCGATACGTTGGCGTTTGGCCAAAGTAAGAATATCAAATTATATCCATTCTCTGAGATCGAGGTGAGAGGCATTTAGAATTATTTTTTTAAACAAACTAAATATTATTTTTTAATAAATTTATTATATAATTTAGAGTTTAGGTTTACTTAATCCAATTAAGACTAAGGTATGATTTGATGGTTGAAGGTGATGATAATGGTAATTTTGATTTCATTGTTTACTTTTCGAGGTCAGTTCCCAAAGGCAACGGATCTAGCAAGTATGTGAACAACCAATAAAGATAGATTGTGAACAAAAATGTTTAATCTGTCTTCTGTTTCTTTCTTCATTGGCTGATTAATCATTTTTGATTGCAAAGTAATTAGCTATACAAGTGGTACAATGGGCCAACCAAAAGGGGTTCTTCTAACTCATGCTAATCTCGTTGCAAATGCTTCAGCCGTTCTGTTACAAATTGTAATCGAATCAATAATATTTGCTTTATTCTAAAAGTAAATTAATTCAATGTTTTTGTTTGTTTGTTTCTTCAAGTCATCCAATATCGATCTAAAGTATGAGACAATGGTATCCTACTCATCCATATCTCATGCTCGAGAACGTATTCTCAAGGTTTGTCCTCAGACGAATATATTCAATTGTTTTAAAATTGTAATTTTTTTTCGAGTTTGTTTAGCTGTGCATGTTCTTCTGTGGTGGTAGAGTTGGCATCTATTTTGGTGATTTCAAAGATCTATCTCGTGATTTACCCGTACTTCAACCGACCGTCATGGTTTGTGTTCCAAGAATATTGAATCGAATCTATCATCGTGTTATATCAAAGGTTAAGGGTAATTGGGTTAAATCAAAAGTGCTCGATGTTGCATTGAAATCAAAAAATCCTGAAACAATTTTTAAGTATAAATTTTAGCCAAAATTAAATTTAATAAACCAACATAAAACAATGTGTTTGGTTTAATTCTTTTCACCGTCTAGTGAAGCGATTAAAAATTCCATTTGGGATAGGCTAGTCTTCAAGACTGTTAAACAATCGTTGGGGGGAAATCTTAAACTATTGATCAGTGGCTCAAATCAAATATCAAACATTGTGCTTAATTTTATGCGCAACTCTTTAGGATGTACTGTTTTACAATCCTATGATATCACCGAATGTTCATCATTCGTCACTATGACCATGTTCAATGATGCCAAACCATATCATTTGGGAACACCATTGGCCTGTAATCAAGTTAAATTAGTCGATGTACCCGAGCTGAATATTGTCACCAATAAATTAGGAATCGGTGAGGTTTGTATTCTTTTTTTATAATCTTTTTGATTGATAATTTCATTTGAAATACAAAAAAAAGAAGGAAGAAAGAGTATAAGAAAGAAAGATAATAACGATAATAACCTTAATTCGATTAGATTTGTGTGAAAGGTACCAACGTCTTCTCTGGCTATTATAAAGATCAAGATTATTATCAAACATTGATCGATTCGAATGGTTGGTTCCATACTGGCGACATAGGTCAATGGCTTCCTGTAAGTGCCGAACGCAAAATTGAAATTGTTTAATTTAAGGCAAATGAATTGAACATTGAACATCATCACTTATAGAATGGAGCTCTAAATTTTATCGATAGAAAGAAGGATATTTATCTTACAAGCACGGGAAAATTGATAGCACCAAATAAAATTGAAAATATCTATATTCAAAGCATCTATGTTGGCCAATGTTATGTGGACATAGCTATTACCCAGGTATCTATCGGTCATTATCCATTGTATATAATTTTCCATTCCAATTTATATTTTAGGGCTATCTAATAGCGGTCATAGTACCGGACATCGATGGTATCAATCTTTGGTGTGCCGAGAATAATATGCTATTGAGCGCAGCCGAGGCATGCAAAAATAATATCTTTCGTAATACCTTGATCAACGATCTTATCAACATTGGGAAACGAGAAGGTTTGGCCGATCATGAACAGGTACCATTTTGTATTAACACTTTTTTAGTTTAATCAAAATTTACCATTTAGAATTAATGCAAATATTTTTCTTTCTTTCTCTCTTGAAAATTTAAACAAAAAATTAAATTCTTTAGGTGAGCGAAATTTTTCTAACGGAGGAAGCGTTCACCCAAGAAGCGGGCCTACTGACGCCATCTGTTAAATTGAAACGCCACGAATTGTATCAATACTTCCGAGAGGAGATCGATGAGATAATATTAGCCAAATTGAGTGGCTTGAACAATAAATAATAAACTAAACAACATCTTTTTATTTGTCAGATAACATCGTTTTTTTTCTTATAAAGCTAACAAACAACAGTAAAAAAAAAACAATAACAACAATAATAAAAAATAGAAAATAAATTAAAAAAATAAAATTAAAATAAAATTGAGATCTCGACAACAATGTTTTTAGTTGAGAAAGATATTACAGTTCTTGTTTCTTTTTTTGTGGTTAGTCTTGTTGGTTACCATAAAATAAGGACAAAGTTGGATACAATTAAATTATAAACATTTTATGTTTTCCTTTATCGCTATCATCTTCAATCATTCCCTTAATCGGTTTGATTGAATAATTCTTTAACATTAAAACAAGTGATGAGCTTATTGTTTGGTTTGATACAAATGGTTCGATTGTTGAGCATATATAATCGTTGACTTTCAGTTCCACAACAGCTGTTAGTGGTAAATTTATTATGAAATAAGTTATTACGCAATAGAATCGGTAGGCGAAGTCGTTTTCCTAAATAATAAATTTCAATTAAAACATTATAATTATATTTTGATAATAAAAGGAAAAGGAAATAAGATATTAGAATAAATATACCTTCGGATAAATGTACAAAGAATAAAAGATAGAATGCTATTAAAACAATGGTTTGAAGTAAACGAGCCATCTTGTTGGTGAAGATTTTTAAGTTTTTAATTATTTAAAACAAAACAGAGTTTGATATGTAAATATATTTATCCAAAGTTGAACAAATTTCAATTTTGTTATTATTATTATTAGATAATTAAAGACTAATCTATAACGTTGAATGACTTAGATTGTGAAACATTGAAAAAGTAAAAATAAAAAATAAGAACAAAATCATCGGATGAAAAGATGTATAAGTCGAAAAGTAAAATGTTTCGGAAAAGAATTCAATTGAATTATGATCAATAAAAAGGCATTCAAGCAATCGATAATAATCAAATCAAATGTCAAGCATGTACCTTGATGATTGAACACTCATCGTCAGTAGTTGACGAATGGACTGCTTATCTTATCAATCTTTCAACTTTCATCTTTCTTTTTTTTTTGGCGCTCTTGTTTAGCTTCCTTAAACTGCCATCAGATGTCCTCCCAATTGAGATGATTGTTTAATTTTTAATTTAATTTAATTTGCAAAATAAATAAACTCTTTATATATATATATATATATATATATATATTCATTCGTGACCTTTCCCTTTTCTTTTGTTTTTTGCTTCTTCACAATTGCTTTTCCTTTATTTCCAAAAGATATAGAAAATATTCCATATCCATTGTGTAAGACGTTAATCATTAATGAATTAGAATTTAAATATTTATAATTATATTTAGCATATGATTCAATTGTAAACAATAAGATGAATGATTATATGATAGGCAATGAAATGATCACATTTTAAGAATTAATAATAATTGATTATTTACAATAATAATAATAATAATAATAATAATAAACAATAAAAAAATAGAACTAATATATATATATATATATTAATATTTATTTATATATTCTTATTGAACGATATTTAAACAAAAAAATTTAAATAAATAGATAATTATTAGGAAGATAATGAGAAAATAGTAAATAGAATAAGAGAAAGAGAGAGAAAGAGAAAAAAAAGAAAGAAAGAATAGATTGAACAATATACATTTCTACTCATATCGCTTGGGTGGAGATGTTGTGCCCAAAAAAAGAGAGCACTTTTCATCGGTAGATAAGGTTAGATTGAATTATATTCAAATATGATCATCAACTTATAAACATTGCTCGACTAATATAAACGACTCCAAGTTGTTCTTTCACCAGTATTATCATTATTATTATTATTATTATTATCAGTATTATTATTATTAGTATTATTATTATTAAACAGCAAGCATAGCATATGACAATGGTGTGTATCCAAGTCGACCCCTATAGGAAAGTGACCGACTAACACCAAATAATGATCGTCATCAAGAAATTGTAATTACCATCGGATAACAATTTCAATTTACTATGTCTTTTCTTTTTTTTTCTTTCTCTCTCTCTCTCTCTCTCACTCTCTTAATATCTAATTTAACTAAAGTTAACAATAAAAACAACAAAACACATACACACATATGCATTGAGTTTGTGCAACATTAGCAAATTTTCTTTTCTAAAAATTGATGTCGAGAATAGAAGAAAATAAATAATTTTTTTTTCACAAAACGAAGAAATAAGAAAGAAAGAAAGAAACTTATGTTACCTTAGATTAAGTTTTGATGTCTAAAATGAATGAATGAATGAAGAGAGAGAGAGAGAGAGAGAGAGAAAAAAAAGTAATGCTGCTTTGTAATAAACATTGTTTTGCACAGCACGGAGGGAGAGAATCTTTGATCATTCCAAAAGGTAATGAGACAAGCAGAAGAAACCACAAAAAGTAACGTTGAACGAATGTTCCAACTGCACAAACATTAGCAGTCACAGTTCTCTCTCTCTCTCTCTCTCTCTCTCTCTCTCTCTCTCTCTCTCTTTTCATTCAGTCCTTTCTAAACAACAAAAGAAACAGCATATTCTGTTCACTGTTTTTTTTTATTTAGAGAATAACGCCCTAGTTTTTTTTTCGTTAAAAAAAACTTTCTAAAAAAAGATAGTGATTAATTTAAATGAAGAAATTGATTGTGATTTTTTTTAAATGTTAATAATAATCATAAGCTATTCAATCAGATCAGCTCTAGCAACAGCAACGACGGGCACAAGAATTAAATAATTAGTTGTTGTTGTTGTATTTAAGGAAGAGAAGACCAGGTGAAAACGCAACAAAAAAGAATTCGAAAGGAAAATAGATTTATTCAATTGATAAAGCAGTTGGAAGATAGTATCGTTTTGAAGTTAGTAATAAACCACCACCAACAACACTATCATCAACGCAATAATGGCTGTTAACAGTTTTAGATTATTTACGTAAATTATATTAAAATGATTGAAACCGACTAAAGTAGAAATATAATGTCGTAAAAGCAAAATTGATAAAAAAAATTTCGTTTATTGATAAACAAAAAAAATGTGTATTAGATTTTTTCTCATTCTCTCTCTCACTCTCTCTCTCTCTCTTACTTTTTCCATTTCTCCCCTCCCTCCCTTCACAGGAAATTTATGGGACCCTGCACGAAAGACATTGCCAACCGACAGCTTTTTATTATATTAATAGTTTGTAGTCATTCTTTATATTTATATTTATATATATATGTTTGTCCTTCCCTTATGTCAATACACTTTGCTCGCTTATGAACCAAACAAAACAACAACAACAAAAAAAAACAAGAAAGAATGAAAATATTCTAATGAATATTCTTTACTGTTGTCAATGTGTAGGCTTTTTTCTTCTTCGTCTTCGATGTGTAGATAGTTTGGCTGTATATATATTTATATATATTATTTTTGTGTTCACTTCTAAATTGATTCGAATCTAATTATTGTAAAATTTGAGCAACATATAATTTTTTTGTTTATAATTAATGTAGCTTTTTTTTTCATTTTTTTCTATTTTTTTTTCTTCTTTCTCTTTTAACATAATTATAACAAAACTGTGGAGACATAAAAAAAAGCTAAAAGGGCATTTCTTTGTGACGAGTTGTGGTTCACTAAGTTTGTGTGTGTGTGTATGAATGAGTGTGTGTGTTAAAACATTAAATTAGTTGGTTATTAAACACACACACACGAACACAGACAGAAAAGAGTTACGAATGCTTGTCACTAAATCAATTATTTTCATTCTTTTAAACGAAACACAAAACATATACAAGCAAGAAAGTGAAAATAACTAAAAATGTTTAAACTTTCAATGTTAGATTTGAATAATATTTTCCTTTCCCTTCAATAATTCTCTCCAAAGTTTTTTTCTTTCGTTAACTTTTGCTTTTCGTTGTAAAAAAATTTATTTAAATTAATTAAATTATAATTAACAAGAGATTTGATTGTTTGATATTTAACAAGAAGAAGAAAAAGAAGAAGAAGAAAAAGAGGAATAAGAAAAAGAGGAAGAAGAAAAAGAAGAAGAAACAAAACAAAAACAAAATCATTAGAATAGTCAATTATTTTATTTAAAGAATGTTAATTTATAAAAATAACATCAAATAAGCTGTTGTGTGTTTCTTATTTTTTTTTTCGTTTTCTTTTCCTTTCATTAATGTCTCGTCTTTCTTTCTGTTTTATTTTTCTTCTCCTTTTTCATTTTCATGTTCGTCTTTTCATTCGTTAACATAAATTCTCATTTGTTTAAAAAATTAATTAAAATAACATATTGTCTAATTTATTAAAATAGAAAACAAGTAAAGACGAATTCTTTGGTAGAAGAGAGAGAGAGAGAGAGAGAGAGAGAGGGAGATAAAGAAAGAGAATAGGGAGCATTAATTTACTATAAAAAAATTTTTTAAATAAAGAAAATTTTCATAATGAACACCTGAGAATAGTAATAGAAGAGAATTGTGCTAAAGAATTCACACTTTGCATGAGTACTTTGCTCTCTGTTTTTACTAAGTACATTCTTTTCCATCATCTTTCTCTTTTTTTTTGCTCTATTTCTTTATATTTTTTCTGTTTCTTTACTTTTTTTCCTCTCAATCAGTTCTGTTGTTCGATAGACTTGCACAATTTAAATAATCTGAGTGACTTTACACACACACACACACACACACACACACACACACACACACACACACACACACACACACACACAGACAAACTCATTATTGATTCGATTTGGCTTGACTTGTATTTTCTCATTTTTTATCTCACTCCCTCTTTATCTTTCTGTCTATTTTCATCTTTCTCTCTCTCTCTCTTCCCATCTCAACTTGTTCCGTGATCTCAAACAAAACAAAAGAATGAAATAAATAGCTTAAAATCAATGTAATGTTATTTTATATTCCTAGGCAAAGATGATTTACAGTAATAATACTTAAACAAAAGCAGCTAAGAAGAAAATGAAATATTTACTATTTTAAGTGAAGCAATTGACACACGTTGCCATCTCAATTTGAATTTATATATAAATATATATATATATATATATATTGTGTGTATATATTGTGTGTATATATATACAACCCACAACCAAATATATCCAAACAACACAGACAGGCAACATGCCAAGGCGAACAGATAGATAGTCAATTACCATTAGGACATAGATACAAGCCGAATCGATTCTATTCTTTACTACTATTATTTAAAAGGTAGGAAGGAAAAGAAGAAGAAAAAAAGAAAGCTTCTCTAATTTTGCATAAAATTGATCAAAATCAAAAGCTAAACACAAAAAATTTAAATTTTAAAATAATGCTTTTCTCTCTTTCTCTCTCTCTCTCTCTCCCCCCTATTTCATTCCTCTTATCGATTCAAATAAAAAAATGAATAAAAGGAAACAAAAAAAATATTAGAAAAGAGAAAAGACAACTGAGAAATAAAACATATAAAAATAGGATAATCTTTTCGAACTGATTACTTACAGCCGACAT
>CAJUYD010000100.1:0-17500 GCA_910591665.1 Ectemnius continuus
GTAAGTCGTGGCAAATTCTCACCTCTCGGAGTAAGTCGTGGCAACTTTTCTCCTCTCGGGGAGTAAGTCGTGGCAACTTTTCTCCTCTCGGAGTAAGTCGTGGCAAATTCTCACCTCTCGGAGTAAGTCGTGGCAACTTTTCTCCTCTCGGAGTAAGTCGTGGCAAATTCTCACCTCTCGGAGTAAGTCGTGGCAACTTTTCTCCTCTCGGAGTAAGTCGTGGCAAATTCTCACCTCTCGGAGTAAGTCGTGGCAACTTTTCTCCTCTCGGAGTAAGTCGTGGCAAATTCTCACCTCTCGGAGTAAGTCGTGGCAACTTTTCTCTTCTCGGAGTAAGTCGTGGCAACTTTTCTCCTCTCGGAGTAAGTCGTGGCAAATTCTCTCCTCTCGGAGTAAGTCGTGGCAAATTCTCAACTCTCGGAGTAAGTCGTGGCAACTTTTCTCCTCTCGGAGTAAGTCGTGGCAAATTCTCACCTCTCGGAGTAAGTCGTGGCAAATTCTCAACTCTCGGAGTAAGTCGTGGCAACTTTTCTCCTCTCGGAGTAAGTCGTGGCAAATTCTCACCTCTCGGAGTAAGTCGTGGCAACTTTTCTCCTCTCGGAGTAAGTCGTGGCAAATTCTCACCTCTCGGAGTAAGTCGTGGCAAATTCTCAACTCTCGGAGTAAGTCGTGGCAACTTTTCTCCTCTCGGAGTAAGTCGTGGCAAATTCTCTCCTCTCGGAGTAAGTCGTGGCAAATTCTCAACTCTCGGAGTAAGTCGTGGCAACTTTTCTCCTCTCGGAGTAAGTCGTGGCAAATTCTCACCCTTCGGAGTAAGTCGTGGCAAATTCTCACCTCTCGGAGTAAGTCGTGGCAAAGTTTCTCCTCTCGGAGTAAGTCGTGGCAACTTTTCTCCTCTCGGAGTAAGTCGTGGCAACTATTCTCCTCTCGGAGTAAGTCGTGGCAACTTTTCTCCTCTCGGAGTAAGTCGTGGCAACTTTTCTCCTCTCGGAGTAAGTCGTGGCAAATTCTCTCCTCTCGGAGTAAGTCGTGGCAAATTCTCACCTCTCGGAGTAAGTCGTGGCAAAGTTTCTCCTCTCGGAGTAAGTCGTGGCAACTTTTCTCCTCTCGGAGTAAGTCGTGGCAACTATTCTCCTCTCGGAGTAAGTCGTGGCAACTTTTCTCCTCTCGGAGTAAGTCGTGGCAACTTTTCTCCTCTCGGAGTAAGTCGTGGCAAATTCTCTCCTCTCGGAGTAAGTCGTGGCAAATTCTCAACTCGGAGTAAGTCGTGGCAACTTTTCTCCTCTCGGAGTAAGTCGTGGCAAATTCTCACCTCTCGGAGTAAGTCGTGGCAAAGTTTCTCCTCTCGGAGTAAGTCGTGGCAACTTTTCTCCTCTCGGAGTAAGTCGTGGCAAATTCTCACCTCTCGGAGTAAGTCGTGGCAACTTTTCTCCTCTCGGAGTAAGTCGTGGCAACTTTTCTCCTCTCGGAGTAAGTCGTGGCAAATTCTCACCTCTCGGAGTAAGTCGTGGCAACTTTTCTCCTCTCGGAGTAAGTCGTGGCAAATTCTCACCTCTCGGAGTAAGTCGTGGCAACTTTTCTCCTCTCGGAGTAAGTCGTGGCAAATTCTCACCTCTCGGAGTAAGTCGTGGCAACTTTTCTCCTCTCGGAGTAAGTCGTGGCAAATTCTCACCTCTCGGAGTAAGTCGTGGCAACTTTTCTCCTCTCGGAGTAAGTCGTGGCAAAGTTTCTCCTCTCGGAGTAAGTCGTGGCAACTATTCTCCTCTCGGAGTAAGTCGTGGCAAATTCTCACCTCTCGGAGTAAGTCGTGGCAACTTTTCTCCTCTCGGAGTAAGTCGTGGCAAATTCTCACCTCTCGGAGTAAGTCGTGGCAACTTTTCTCCTCTCGGAGTAAGTCGTGGCAAAGTTTCTCCTCTCGGAGTAAGTCGTGGCAACTTTTCTCCTCTCGGAGTAAGTCGTGGCAACTTTTCTCCTCTCGGAGTAAGTCGTGGCAAATTCTCACCTCTCGGAGTAAGTCGTGGCAAATTCTCAACTCTCGGAGTAAGTCGTGGCAACTTTTCTCCTCTCGGAGTAAGTCGTGGCAAATTCTCACCTCTCGGAGTAAGTCGTGGCAAAGTTTCTCCTCTCGGAGTAAGTCGTGGCAACTTTTCTCCTCTCGGAGTAAGTCGTGGCAACTTTTCTCCTCTCGGAGTAAGTCGTGGCAAATTCACACCTCTCGGAGTAAGTCGTGGCAACTTTTCTCCTCTCGGAGTAAGTCGTGGCAAATTCTCACCTCTCGGAGTAAGTCGTGGCAACTTTTCTCCTCTCGGAGTAAGTCGTGGCAAATTCTCACCTCTCGGAGTAAGTCGTGGCAACTTTTCTCCTCTCGGAGTAAGTCGTGGCAAATTCTCACCTCTCGGAGTAAGTCGTGGCAACTTTTCTCCTCTCGGAGTAAGTCGTGGCAAAGTTTCTCCTCTCGGAGTAAGTCGTGGCAACTTTTCTCCTCTCGGAGTAAGTCGTGGCAAATTCTCACCTCTCGGAGTAAGTCGTGGCAACTTTTCTCCTCTCGGAGTAAGTCGTGGCAAAGTTTCTCCTCTCGGAGTAAGTCGTGGCAACTTTTCTCCTCTCGGAGTAAGTCGTGGCAACTTTTCTCCTCTCGGAGTAAGTCGTGGCAAATTCTCACCTCTCGGAGTAAGTCGTGGCAAATTCTCAACTCTCGGAGTAAGTCGTGGCAACTTTTCTCCTCTCGGAGTAAGTCGTGGCAAATTCTCACCTCTCGGAGTAAGTCGTGGCAAAGTTTCTCCTCTCGGAGTAAGTCGTGGCAACTTTTCTCCTCTCGGAGTAAGTCGTGGCAACTTTTCTCCTCTCGGAGTAAGTCGTGGCAAATTCTCACCTCTCGGAGTAAGTCGTGGCAAAGTTTCTCCTCTCGGAGTAAGTCGTGGCAACTTTTCTCCTCTCGGAGTAAGTCGTGGCAACTTTTCTCCTCTCGGAGTAAGTCGTGGCAAATTCTCACCTCTCGGAGTAAGTCGTGGCAACTTTTCTCCTCTCGGAGTAAGTCGTGGCAAATTCTCACCTCTCGGAGTAAGTCGTGGCAACTTTTCTCCTCTCGGAGTAAGTCGTGGCAAATTCTCACCTCTCGGAGTAAGTCGTGGCAACTTTTCTCCTCTCGGAGTAAGTCGTGGCAAATTCTCACCTCTCGGAGTAAGTCGTGGCAACTTTTCTCCTCTCGGAGTAAGTCGTGGCAAAGTTTCTCCTCTCGGAGTAAGTCGTGGCAACTTTTCTCCTCTCGGAGTAAGTCGTGGCAAATTCTCACCTCTCGGAGTAAGTCGTGGCAACTTTTCTCCTCTCGGAGTAAGTCGTGGCAAATTCTCACCTCTCGGAGTAAGTCGTGGCAACTTTTCTCCTCTCGGAGTAAGTCGTGGCAAAGTTTCTCCTCTCGGAGTAAGTCGTGGCAACTTTTCTCCTCTCGGAGTAAGTCGTGGCAACTTTTCTCCTCTCGGAGTAAGTCGTGGCAAATTCTCACCTCTCGGAGTAAGTCGTGGCAAATTCTCAACTCTCGGAGTAAGTCGTGGCAACTTTTCTCCTCTCGGAGTAAGTCGTGGCAAATTCTCACCTCTCGGAGTAAGTCGTGGCAAAGTTTCTCCTCTCGGAGTAAGTCGTGGCAACTTTTCTCCTCTCGGAGTAAGTCGTGGCAACTTTTCTCCTCTCGGAGTAAGTCGTGGCAAATTCTCACCTCTCGGAGTAAGTCGTGGCAAATTCTCAACTCTCGGAGTAAGTCGTGGCAACTTTTCTCCTCTCGGAGTAAGTCGTGGCAAATTCTCACCTCTCGGAGTAAGTCGTGGCAAAGTTTCTCCTCTCGGAGTAAGTCGTGGCAACTTTTCTCCTCTCGGAGTAAGTCGTGGCAACTTTTCTCCTCTCGGAGTAAGTCGTGGCAAATTCTCAACTCTCGGAGTAAGTCGTGGCAAATTCTCAACTCTCGGAGTAAGTCGTGGCAACTTTTCTCCTCTCGGAGTAAGTCGTGGCAAATTCTCACCCTTCGGAGTAAGTCGTGGCAAATTCTCACCTCTCGGAGTAAGTCGTGGCAACTTTTCTCCTCTCGGAGTAAGTCGTGGCAAAGTTTCTCCTCTCGGAGTAAGTCGTGGCAACTTTTCTCCTCTCGGAGTAAGTCGTGGCAAATTCTCACCTCTCGGAGTAAGTCGTGGCAACTTTCCTCCTCTCGGAGTAAGTCGTGGCAAAGTTTCTCCTCTCGGAGTAAGTCGTGGCAACTTTTCTCCTCTCGGAGTAAGTCGTGGCAAATTCTCACCTCTCGGAGTAAGTCGTGGCAACTTTTCTCCTCTCGGAGTAAGTCGTGGCAAATTCTCACCTCTCGGAGTAAGTCGTGGCAAATTCTCACCTCTCGGAGTAAGTCGTGGCAACTTTTCTCCTCTCGGAGTAAGTCGTGGCAAATTCTCACCTCTCGGAGTAAGTCGTGGCAAATTCTCAACTCTCGGAGTAAGTCGTGGCAACTTTTCTCCTCTCGGAGTAAGTCGTGGCAACTTTTCTCCTCTCGGAGTAAGTCGTGGCAAATTCTCTCCTCTCGGAGTAAGTCGTGGCAAATTCTCAACTCTCGGAGTAAGTCGTGGCAACTTTTCTCCTCTCGGAGTAAGTCGTGGCAAATTCTCACCTCTCGGAGTAAGTCGTGGCAAAGTTTCTCCTCTCGGAGTAAGTCGTGGCAACTTTTCTCCTCTCGGAGTAAGTCGTGGCAACTTTTCTCCTCTCGGAGTAAGTCGTGGCAAATTCTCACCTCTCGGAGTAAGTCGTGGCAACTTTTCTCCTCTCGGAGTAAGTCGTGGCAACTTTTCTCCTCTCGGAGTAAGTCGTGGCAACTTTTCTCCTCTCGGAGTAAGTCGTGGCAAAGTTTCTCCTCTCGGAGTAAGTCGTGGCAACTTTTCTCCTCTCGGAGTAAGTCGTGGCAACTTTTCTCCTCTCGGAGTAAGTCGTGGCAACTTTTCTCCTCTCGGAGTAAGTCGTGGCAACTATTCTCCTCTCGGAGTAAGTCGTGGCAACTTTTCTCCTCTCGGAGTAAGTCGTGGCAACTTTTCTCCTCTCGGAGTAAGTCGTGGCAAATTCTCTCCTCTCGGAGTAAGTCGTGGCAAATTCTCAACTCTCGGAGTAAGTCGTGGCAACTTTTCTCCTCTCGGAGTAAGTCGTGGCAAATTCTCACCTCTCGGAGTAAGTCGTGGCAACTTTTCTCCTCTCGGAGTAAGTCGTGGCAACTTTTCTCCTCTCGGAGTAAGTCGTGGCAACTTTTCTCCACTCGGAGTAAGTCGTGGCAAATTCTCACCTCTCGGAGTAAGTCGTGGCAACTTTTCTCCTCTCGGAGTAAGTCGTGGCAAATTCTCACCTCTCGGAGTAAGTCGTGGCAAAGTTTCTCCTCTCGGAGTAAGTCGTGGCAACTTTTCTCCTCTCGGAGTAAGTCGTGGCAACTTTTCTCCTCTCGGAGTAAGTCGTGGCAAATTCTCACCTCTCGGAGTAAGTCGTGGCAACTTTTCTCCTCTCGGAGTAAGTCGTGGCAACTTTTCTCCTCTCGGAGTAAGTCGTGGCAAATTCTCACCTCTCGGAGTAAGTCGTGGCAACTTTTCTCCTCTCGGAGTAAGTCGTGGCAAATTCTCACCTCTCGGAGTAAGTCGTGGCAACTTTTCTCCTCTCGGAGTAAGTCGTGGCAAATTCTCACCTCTCGGAGTAAGTCGTGGCAACTTTTCTCCTCTCGGAGTAAGTCGTGGCAAATTCTCACCTCTCGGAGTAAGTCGTGGCAACTTTTCTCTTCTCGGAGTAAGTCGTGGCAACTTTTCTCCTCTCGGAGTAAGTCGTGGCAAATTCTCTCCTCTCGGAGTAAGTCGTGGCAAATTCTCAACTCTCGGAGTAAGTCGTGGCAACTTTTCTCCTCTCGGAGTAAGTCGTGGCAAATTCTCACCTCTCGGAGTAAGTCGTGGCAAATTCTCAACTCTCGGAGTAAGTCGTGGCAACTTTTCTCCTCTCGGAGTAAGTCGTGGCAAATTCTCACCTCTCGGAGTAAGTCGTGGCAACTTTTCTCCTCTCGGAGTAAGTCGTGGCAAATTCTCACCTCTCGGAGTAAGTCGTGGCAAATTCTCAACTCTCGGAGTAAGTCGTGGCAACTTTTCTCCTCTCGGAGTAAGTCGTGGCAAATTCTCTCCTCTCGGAGTAAGTCGTGGCAAATTCTCAACTCTCGGAGTAAGTCGTGGCAACTTTTCTCCTCTCGGAGTAAGTCGTGGCAAATTCTCACCCTTCGGAGTAAGTCGTGGCAAATTCTCACCTCTCGGAGTAAGTCGTGGCAAAGTTTCTCCTCTCGGAGTAAGTCGTGGCAACTTTTCTCCTCTCGGAGTAAGTCGTGGCAACTATTCTCCTCTCGGAGTAAGTCGTGGCAACTTTTCTCCTCTCGGAGTAAGTCGTGGCAACTTTTCTCCTCTCGGAGTAAGTCGTGGCAACTTTTCTCCTCTCGGAGTAAGTCGTGGCAAATTCTCTCCTCTCGGAGTAAGTCGTGGCAAATTCTCACCTCTCGGAGTAAGTCGTGGCAAAGTTTCTCCTCTCGGAGTAAGTCGTGGCAACTTTTCTCCTCTCGGAGTAAGTCGTGGCAACTATTCTCCTCTCGGAGTAAGTCGTGGCAACTTTTCTCCTCTCGGAGTAAGTCGTGGCAACTTTTCTCCTCTCGGAGTAAGTCGTGGCAAATTCTCTCCTCTCGGAGTAAGTCGTGGCAAATTCTCAACTCTCGGAGTAAGTCGTGGCAACTTTTCTCCTCTCGGAGTAAGTCGTGGCAAATTCTCACCTCTCGGAGTAAGTCGTGGCAAAGTTTCTCCTCTCGGAGTAAGTCGTGGCAACTTTTCTCCTCTCGGAGTAAGTCGTGGCAAATTCTCACCTCTCGGAGTAAGTCGTGGCAACTTTTCTCCTCTCGGAGTAAGTCGTGGCAACTTTTCTCCTCTCGGAGTAAGTCGTGGCAAATTCTCACCTCTCGGAGTAAGTCGTGGCAACTTTTCTCCTCTCGGAGTAAGTCGTGGCAAATTCTCACCTCTCGGAGTAAGTCGTGGCAACTTTTCTCCTCTCGGAGTAAGTCGTGGCAAATTCTCACCTCTCGGAGTAAGTCGTGGCAACTTTTCTCCTCTCGGAGTAAGTCGTGGCAAATTCTCACCTCTCGGAGTAAGTCGTGGCAACTTTTCTCCTCTCGGAGTAAGTCGTGGCAAAGTTTCTCCTCTCGGAGTAAGTCGTGGCAACTTTTCTCCTCTCGGAGTAAGTCGTGGCAAATTCTCACCTCTCGGAGTAAGTCGTGGCAACTTTTCTCCTCTCGGAGTAAGTCGTGGCAAATTCTCACCTCTCGGAGTAAGTCGTGGCAACTTTTCTCCTCTCGGAGTAAGTCGTGGCAAAGTTTCTCCTCTCGGAGTAAGTCGTGGCAACTTTTCTCCTCTCGGAGTAAGTCGTGGCAACTTTTCTCCTCTCGGAGTAAGTCGTGGCAAATTCTCACCTCTCGGAGTAAGTCGTGGCAAATTCTCAACTCTCGGAGTAAGTCGTGGCAACTTTTCTCCTCTCGGAGTAAGTCGTGGCAAATTCTCACCTCTCGGAGTAAGTCGTGGCAAAGTTTCTCCTCTCGGAGTAAGTCGTGGCAACTTTTCTCCTCTCGGAGTAAGTCGTGGCAACTTTTCTCCTCTCGGAGTAAGTCGTGGCAAATTCTCACCTCTCGGAGTAAGTCGTGGCAACTTTTCTCCTCTCGGAGTAAGTCGTGGCAAATTCTCACCTCTCGGAGTAAGTCGTGGCAACTTTTCTCCTCTCGGAGTAAGTCGTGGCAAATTCTCACCTCTCGGAGTAAGTCGTGGCAACTTTTCTCCTCTCGGAGTAAGTCGTGGCAAATTCTCACCTCTCGGAGTAAGTCGTGGCAACTTTTCTCCTCTCGGAGTAAGTCGTGGCAAAGTTTCTCCTCTCGGAGTAAGTCGTGGCAACTTTTCTCCTCTCGGAGTAAGTCGTGGCAAATTCTCACCTCTCGGAGTAAGTCGTGGCAACTTTTCTCCTCTCGGAGTAAGTCGTGGCAAAGTTTCTCCTCTCGGAGTAAGTCGTGGCAACTTTTCTCCTCTCGGAGTAAGTCGTGGCAACTTTTCTCCTCTCGGAGTAAGTCGTGGCAAATTCTCACCTCTCGGAGTAAGTCGTGGCAAATTCTCAACTCTCGGAGTAAGTCGTGGCAACTTTTCTCCTCTCGGAGTAAGTCGTGGCAAATTCTCACCTCTCGGAGTAAGTCGTGGCAAAGTTTCTCCTCTCGGAGTAAGTCGTGGCAACTTTTCTCCTCTCGGAGTAAGTCGTGGCAACTTTTCTCCTCTCGGAGTAAGTCGTGGCAAATTCTCACCTCTCGGAGTAAGTCGTGGCAAAGTTTCTCCTCTCGGAGTAAGTCGTGGCAACTTTTCTCCTCTCGGAGTAAGTCGTGGCAACTTTTCTCCTCTCGGAGTAAGTCGTGGCAAATTCTCACCTCTCGGAGTAAGTCGTGGCAACTTTTCTCCTCTCGGAGTAAGTCGTGGCAAATTCTCACCTCTCGGAGTAAGTCGTGGCAACTTTTCTCCTCTCGGAGTAAGTCGTGGCAAATTCTCACCTCTCGGAGTAAGTCGTGGCAACTTTTCTCCTCTCGGAGTAAGTCGTGGCAAATTCTCACCTCTCGGAGTAAGTCGTGGCAACTTTTCTCTTCTCGGAGTAAGTCGTGGCAACTTTTCTCCTCTCGGAGTAAGTCGTGGCAAATTCTCTCCTCTCGGAGTAAGTCGTGGCAAATTCTCAACTCTCGGAGTAAGTCGTGGCAACTTTTCTCCTCTCGGAGTAAGTCGTGGCAAATTCTCACCTCTCGGAGTAAGTCGTGGCAAATTCTCAACTCTCGGAGTAAGTCGTGGCAACTTTTCTCCTCTCGGAGTAAGTCGTGGCAAATTCTCACCTCTCGGAGTAAGTCGTGGCAACTTTTCTCCTCTCGGAGTAAGTCGTGGCAAATTCTCACCTCTCGGAGTAAGTCGTGGCAAATTCTCAACTCTCGGAGTAAGTCGTGGCAACTTTTCTCCTCTCGGAGTAAGTCGTGGCAAATTCTCACCTCTCGGAGTAAGTCGTGGCAAAGTTTCTCCTCTCGGAGTAAGTCGTGGCAACTTTTCTCCTCTCGGAGTAAGTCGTGGCAACTTTTCTCCTCTCGGAGTAAGTCGTGGCAAATTCTCACCTCTCGGAGTAAGTCGTGGCAAATTCTCAACTCTCGGAGTAAGTCGTGGCAACTTTTCTCCTCTCGGAGTAAGTCGTGGCAAATTCTCACCTCTCGGAGTAAGTCGTGGCAAAGTTTCTCCTCTCGGAGTAAGTCGTGGCAACTTTTCTCCTCTCGGAGTAAGTCGTGGCAACTTTTCTCCTCTCGGAGTAAGTCGTGGCAAATTCTCAACTCTCGGAGTAAGTCGTGGCAACTTTTCTCCTCTCGGAGTAAGTCGTGGCAAATTCTCACCTCTCGGAGTAAGTCGTGGCAAATTCTCAACTCTCGGAGTAAGTCGTGGCAACTTTTCTCCTCTCGGAGTAAGTCGTGGCAAATTCTCACCTCTCGGAGTAAGTCGTGGCAACTTTTCTCCTCTCGGAGTAAGTCGTGGCAACTTTTCTCCTCTCGGAGTAAGTCGTGGCAAATTCTCACCTCTCGGAGTAAGTCGTGGCAAATTCTCAACTCTCGGAGTAAGTCGTGGCAACTTTTCTCCTCTCGGAGTAAGTCGTGGCAAATTCTCACCTCTCGGAGTAAGTCGTGGCAAATTCTCAACTCTCGGAGTAAGTCGTGGCAACTTTTCTCCTCTCGGAGTAAGTCGTGGCAAATTCTCTCCTCTCGGAGTAAGTCGTGGCAAATTCTCAACTCTCGGAGTAAGTCGTGGCAACTTTTCTCCTCTCGGAGTAAGTCGTGGCAAATTCTCACCTCTCGGAGTAAGTCGTGGCAACTTTCCTCCTCTCGGAGTAAGTCGTGGCAAAGTTTCTCCTCTCGGAGTAAGTCGTGGCAACTTTTCTCCTCTCGGAGTAAGTCGTGGCAAATTCTCACCTCTCGGAGTAAGTCGTGGCAACTTTTCTCCTCTCGGAGTAAGTCGTGGCAAATTCTCACCTCTCGGAGTAAGTCGTGGCAACTTTTCTCCTCTCGGAGTAAGTCGTGGCAAATTCTCACCTCTCGGAGTAAGTCGTGGCAACTTTTCTCCTCTCGGAGTAAGTCGTGGCAAAGTTTCTCCTCTCGGAGTAAGTCGTGGCAAATTCTCACCTCTCGGAGTAAGTCGTGGCAAATTCTCACCTCTCGGAGTAAGTCGTGGCAACTTTTCTCCTCTCGGAGTAAGTCGTGGCAAATTCTCACCTCTCGGAGTAAGTCGTGGCAACTTTTCTCCTCTCGGAGTAAGTCGTGGCAACTTTTCTCCTCTCGGAGTAAGTCGTGGCAAATTCTCTCCTCTCGGAGTAAGTCGTGGCAAATTCTCAACTCTCGGAGTAAGTCGTGGCAACTTTTCTCCTCTCGGAGTAAGTCGTGGCAAATTCTCACCCTTCGGAGTAAGTCGTGGCAAATTCTCACCTCTCGGAGTAAGTCGTGGCAACTTTTCTCCTCTCGGAGTAAGTCGTGGCAAATTCTCACCTCTCGGAGTAAGTCGTGGCAACTTTTCTCCTCTCGGAGTAAGTCGTGGCAAAGTTTCTCCTCTCGGAGTAAGTCGTGGCAACTTTTCTCCTCTCGGAGTAAGTCGTGGCAACTTTTCTCCTCTCGGAGTAAGTCGTGGCAAATTCTCACCTCTCGGAGTAAGTCGTGGCAAATTCTCAACTCTCGGAGTAAGTCGTGGCAACTTTTCTCCTCTCGGAGTAAGTCGTGGCAAATTCTCACCTCTCGGAGTAAGTCGTGGCAAAGTTTCTCCTCTCGGAGTAAGTCGTGGCAACTTTTCTCCTCTCGGAGTAAGTCGTGGCAAATTCTCACCTCTCGGAGTAAGTCGTGGCAACTTTTCTCCTCTCGGAGTAAGTCGTGGCAAATTCTCACCTCTCGGAGTAAGTCGTGGCAACTTTTCTCCTCTCGGAGTAAGTCGTGGCAAATTCTCACCTCTCGGAGTAAGTCGTGGCAACTTTTCTCCTCTCGGAGTAAGTCGTGGCAAATTCTCACCTCTCGGAGTAAGTCGTGGCAACTTTTCTCCTCTCGGAGTAAGTCGTGGCAAATTCTCACCTCTCGGAGTAAGTCGTGGCAACTTTTCTCCTCTCGGAGTAAGTCGTGGCAAATTCTCACCTCTCGGAGTAAGTCGTGGCAACTTTTCTCCTCTCGGAGTAAGTCGTGGCAAAGTTTCTCCTCTCGGAGTAAGTCGTGGCAACTTTTCTCCTCTCGGAGTAAGTCGTGGCAAATTCTCACCTCTCGGAGTAAGTCGTGGCAACTTTTCTCCTCTCGGAGTAAGTCGTGGCAAAGTTTCTCCTCTCGGAGTAAGTCGTGGCAACTTTTCTCCTCTCGGAGTAAGTCGTGGCAACTTTTCTCCTCTCGGAGTAAGTCGTGGCAAATTCTCACCTCTCGGAGTAAGTCGTGGCAAATTCTCAACTCTCGGAGTAAGTCGTGGCAACTTTTCTCCTCTCGGAGTAAGTCGTGGCAAATTCTCACCTCTCGGAGTAAGTCGTGGCAAAGTTTCTCCTCTCGGAGTAAGTCGTGGCAACTTTTCTCCTCTCGGAGTAAGTCGTGGCAACTTTTCTCCTCTCGGAGTAAGTCGTGGCAAATTCTCACCTCTCGGAGTAAGTCGTGGCAAAGTTTCTCCTCTCGGAGTAAGTCGTGGCAACTTTTCTCCTCTCGGAGTAAGTCGTGGCAACTTTTCTCCTCTCGGAGTAAGTCGTGGCAAATTCTCACCTCTCGGAGTAAGTCGTGGCAACTTTTCTCCTCTCGGAGTAAGTCGTGGCAAATTCTCACCTCTCGGAGTAAGTCGTGGCAACTTTTCTCCTCTCGGAGTAAGTCGTGGCAAATTCTCACCTCTCGGAGTAAGTCGTGGCAACTTTTCTCCTCTCGGAGTCAGTCGTGGCAAATTCTCACCTCTCGGAGTAAGTCGTGGCAACTTTTCTCTTCTCGGAGTAAGTCGTGGCAACTTTTCTCCTCTCGGAGTAAGTCGTGGCAAATTCTCTCCTCTCGGAGTAAGTCGTGGCAACTTTTCTCCTCTCGGAGTAAGTCGTGGCAAATTCTCACCTCTCGGAGTAAGTCGTGGCAAATTCTCAACTCTCGGAGTAAGTCGTGGCAACTTTTCTCCTCTCGGAGTAAGTCGTGGCAAATTCTCACCTCTCGGAGTAAGTCGTGGCAAAGTTTCTCCTCTCGGAGTAAGTCGTGGCAACTTTTCTCCTCTCGGAGTAAGTCGTGGCAACTTTTCTCCTCTCGGAGTAAGTCGTGGCAAATTCTCAACTCTCGGAGTAAGTCGTGGCAACTTTTCTCCTCTCGGAGTAAGTCGTGGCAAATTCTCACCTCTCGGAGTAAGTCGTGGCAAATTCTCAACTCTCGGAGTAAGTCGTGGCAACTTTTCTCCTCTCGGAGTAAGTCGTGGCAAATTCTCACCTCTCGGAGTAAGTCGTGGCAACTTTTCTCCTCTCGGAGTAAGTCGTGGCAACTTTTCTCCTCTCGGAGTAAGTCGTGGCAAATTCTCACCTCTCGGAGTAAGTCGTGGCAAATTCTCAACTCTCGGAGTAAGTCGTGGCAACTTTTCTCCTCTCGGAGTAAGTCGTGGCAAATTCTCACCTCTCGGAGTAAGTCGTGGCAAATTCTCAACTCTCGGAGTAAGTCGTGGCAACTTTTCTCCTCTCGGAGTAAGTCGTGGCAAATTCTCTCCTCTCGGAGTAAGTCGTGGCAAATTCTCAACTCTCGGAGTAAGTCGTGGCAACTTTTCTCCTCTCGGAGTAAGTCGTGGCAAATTCTCACCTCTCGGAGTAAGTCGTGGCAACTTTCCTCCTCTCGGAGTAAGTCGTGGCAAAGTTTCTCCTCTCGGAGTAAGTCGTGGCAACTTTTCTCCTCTCGGAGTAAGTCGTGGCAAATTCTCACCTCTCGGAGTAAGTCGTGGCAACTTTTCTCCTCTCGGAGTAAGTCGTGGCAAATTCTCACCTCTCGGAGTAAGTCGTGGCAACTTTTCTCCTCTCGGAGTAAGTCGTGGCAAATTCTCACCTCTCGGAGTAAGTCGTGGCAACTTTTCTCCTCTCGGAGTAAGTCGTGGCAAAGTTTCTCCTCTCGGAGTAAGTCGTGGCAAATTCTCACCTCTCGGAGTAAGTCGTGGCAAATTCTCACCTCTCGGAGTAAGTCGTGGCAACTTTTCTCCTCTCGGAGTAAGTCGTGGCAAATTCTCACCTCTCGGAGTAAGTCGTGGCAACTTTTCTCCTCTCGGAGTAAGTCGTGGCAACTTTTCTCCTCTCGGAGTAAGTCGTGGCAAATTCTCTCCTCTCGGAGTAAGTCGTGGCAAATTCTCAACTCTCGGAGTAAGTCGTGGCAACTTTTCTCCTCTCGGAGTAAGTCGTGGCAAATTCTCACCCTTCGGAGTAAGTCGTGGCAAATTCTCACCTCTCGGAGTAAGTCGTGGCAAAGTTTCTCCTCTCGGAGTAAGTCGTGGCAACTTTTCTCCTCTCGGAGTAAGTCGTGGCAACTATTCTCCTCTCGGAGTAAGTCGTGGCAACTTTTCTCCTCTCGGAGTAAGTCGTGGCAACTTTTCTCCTCTCGGAGTAAGTCGTGGCAACTTTTCTCCTCTCGGAGTAAGTCGTGGCAAATTCTCAACTCTCGGAGTAAGTCGTGGCAACTTTTCTCCTCTCGGAGTAAGTCGTGGCAAATTCTCACCCTTCGGAGTAAGTCGTGGCAAATTCTCACCTCTCGGAGTAAGTCGTGGCAACTTTTCTCCTCTCGGAGTAAGTCGTGGCAAAGTTTCTCCTCTCGGAGTAAGTCGTGGCAACTTTTCTCCTCTCGGAGTAAGTCGTGGCAACTTTTCTCCTCTCGGAGTAAGTCGTGGCAACTTTTCTCCTCTCGGAGTAAGTCGTGGCAAATTCTCACCTCTCGGAGTAAGTCGTGGCAAAGTTTCTCCTCTCGGAGTAAGTCGTGGCAACTTTTCTCCTCTCGGAGTAAGTCGTGGCAAATTCTCACCTCTCGGAGTAAGTCGTGGCAACTTTTCTCCTCTCGGAGTAAGTCGTGGCAACTTTTCTCCTCTCGGAGTAAGTCGTGGCAAATTCTCACCTCTCGGAGTAAGTCGTGGCAACTTTTCTCCTCTCGGAGTAAGTCGTGGCAAATTCTCACCTCTCGGAGTAAGTCGTGGCAACTTTTCTCCTCTCGGAGTAAGTCGTGGCAAATTCTCACCTCTCGGAGTAAGTCGTGGCAACTTTTCTCCTCTCGGAGTAAGTCGTGGCAAAGTTTCTCCTCTCGGAGTAAGTCGTGGCAACTTTTCTCCTCTCGGAGTAAGTCGTGGCAAATTCTCACCTCTCGGAGTAAGTCGTGGCAACTTTTCTCCTCTCGGAGTAAGTCGTGGCAAATTCTCACCTCTCGGAGTAAGTCGTGGCAACTTTTCTCCTCTCGGAGTAAGTCGTGGCAAAGTTTCTCCTCTCGGAGTAAGTCGTGGCAACTTTTCTCCTCTCGGAGTAAGTCGTGGCAACTTTTCTCCTCTCGGAGTAAGTCGTGGCAAATTCTCACCTCTCGGAGTAAGTCGTGGCAACTTTTCTCCTCTCGGAGTAAGTCGTGGCAAATTCTCACCTCTCGGAGTAAGTCGTGGCAACTTTTCTCCTCTCGGAGTAAGTCGTGGCAAATTCTCACCTCTCGGAGTAAGTCGTGGCAAAGTTTCTCCTCTCGGAGTAAGTCGTGGCAACTTTTCTCCTCTCGGAGTAAGTCGTGGCAACTTTTCTCCTCTCGGAGTAAGTCGTGGCAAATTCTCACCTCTCGGAGTAAGTCGTGGCAACTTTTCTCCTCTCGGAGTAAGTCGTGGCAACTTTTCTCCTCTCGGAGTAAGTCGTGGCAAATTCTCACCTCTCGGAGTAAGTCGTGGCAACTTTTCTCCTCTCGGAGTAAGTCGTGGCAAATTCTCACCTCTCGGAGTAAGTCGTGGCAACTTTTCTCCTCTCGGAGTAAGTCGTGGCAAATTCTCACCTCTCGGAGTAAGTCGTGGCAACTTTTCTCCTCTCGGAGTAAGTCGTGGCAACTTTTCTCCTCTCGGAGTAAGTCGTGGCAAATTCTCTCCTCTCGGAGTAAGTCGTGGCAAATTCTCAACTCTCGGAGTAAGTCGTGGCAACTTTTCTCCTCTCGGAGTAAGTCGTGGCAAATTCTCACCCTTCGGAGTAAGTCGTGGCAAATTCTCACCTCTCGGAGTAAGTCGTGGCAAAGTTTCTCCTCTCGGAGTAAGTCGTGGCAACTTTTCTCCTCTCGGAGTAAGTCGTGGCAAATTCTCTCCTCTCGGAGTAAGTCGTGGCAAATTCTCACCTCTCGGAGTAAGTCGTGGCAACTTTTCTCCTCTCGGAGTAAGTCGTGGCAACTTTTCTCCTCTCGGAGTAAGTCGTGGCAAATTCTCAACTCTCGGAGTAAGTCGTGGCAAAGTTTCTCCTCTCGGAGTAAGTCGTGGCAACTTTTCTCCTCTCGGAGTAAGTCGTGGCAACTTTTCTCCTCTCGGAGTAAGTCGTGGCAAATTCTCACCTCTCGGAGTAAGTCGTGGCAACTTTTCTCCTCTCGGAGTAAGTCGTGGCAACTTTTCTCCTCTCGGAGTAAGTCGTGGCAAATTCTCACCTCTCGGAGTAAGTCGTGGCAACTTTTCTCCTCTCGGAGTAAGTCGTGGCAAATTCTCACCTCTCGGAGTAAGTCGTGGCAACTTTTCTCCTCTCGGAGTAAGTCGTGGCAAATTCTCACCTCTCGGAGTAAGTCGTGGCAACTTTTCTCTTCTCGGAGTAAGTCGTGGCAACTTTTCTCCTCTCGGAGTAAGTCGTGGCAAATTCTCTCCTCTCGGAGTAAGTCGTGGCAAATTCTCAACTCTCGGAGTAAGTCGTGGCAACTTTTCTCCTCTCGGAGTAAGTCGTGGCAAATTCTCACCTCTCGGAGTAAGTCGTGGCAAATTCTCAACTCTCGGAGTAAGTCGTGGCAACTTTTCTCCTCTCGGAGTAAGTCGTGGCAAATTCTCACCTCTCGGAGTAAGTCGTGGCAACTTTTCTCCTCTCGGAGTAAGTCGTGGCAAATTCTCACCTCTCGGAGTAAGTCGTGGCAAATTCTCAACTCTCGGAGTAAGTCGTGGCAACTTTTCTCCTCTCGGAGTAAGTCGTTGTGAGTGGAAAATTTTTTATTATTAATAATAATTATTTTACAACGTATTTTATTATGTTAAACAATGTCTGTTTGCAGTGTGCGAAGCGGTGGTGTAACATTACTTATGGTCGCCTATGCGCGCCGCGTCAAAGTTCCCCCATGCCAGCCGCTGTGGCATGGCGTGGCGGCCGATCCCCGCCGTAAGCGCGCGGGCTAGCGGCCGGCCGGCGCCGACCTGCCGGCCGGCGCCTCGGTACCTATAAGAGAGGCGAGCGGTCGGAGTGGTCGAGCGAGGGAGTGCCTCCACTGAGACTCTAGAGTCGAAGAGGTAGTGTCATGCTTTCGCAAGGCTGTTCCTTAGTGTGCCGTTATGCCCTAACAACAACCATATACTATTTTCACAGCATTGCCACGGGTCGGTGTCTTTGACCGAATGGCCCTTATGTGGCGAGCGTCTTCGGACGTTGGATACGAAGGAAATCAAAGTGTTTCACTTTCGTACTCACTGAGCATCGACTCTCGGTTTATAATATCCGAGCGTTTTACTACAATCCACGTACACCAAAAGAGGGTGGTGGTTGAGATTCCTTAAATGAAATATAAGGACGAAACCAGTGTATTACTGTACTGTAATATATTTGGTCACGACGAAGAGAAAGATGAGAGAGCTAGTCGTCGGGGAGAGTAGTGAGAGGAAAATTGTTATTGAGAGAGACGGAGGAGAGAAATACAGAATATGAAAAGAAGCAGTCCCTCACTGACTCTCGCTGAGATCATGAACGTACTATGACCGGTCTTGCAGTGGTAAGGAGGGCGGCACAAAGAGCGCGAGTGTCCTGGAATCGTATTAGTTCCATTTCGCGCGCTGCCCTCGTTCCCTGTGGAGAACTGGAGGACAAGTCGTTGGAAAGTGTGCAACACCACCAGCGACGATGTCAAGGCAAAAGGGGGAGAGCGATGTCTGTTTCTCGTGGGAAAAGACGTAACGAATATAGGAAAAGGGAATACGAAAATCATATACACAAGGATGTGAGGGAGCGCAGTGGAGAATAGCTGGCTCATATAAACTCACCGAACACGGATAGCGCCGCAGCACACCGTGCCCACGAGACAGGCCCTAAGGTCTACTTTTCTATGAGAGAGAGAATATATACGAAGTGTTTAGCCGGTCGGTCTGTACGCAGTGCCGCCGGCGAAGGAGCGAACACTATCGTTGTGTGTCACTCTATGAGAAACACTCGCGCGTGCTTGCGATGGAGGGACGTACGAGCCTCGTCT